>JAZGLO010002825.1:0-83199 GCA_036873155.1 Biomphalaria sudanica
TCATATTTTAAACACATTTTTCCGAAATCGTATTACTTCCAACAAACTGATTATTTACAAAAAAATGTTAAATTTTATTTTTAAAGAGAAAAAAATCTATTTAATATGCATGCAAGTGGAATTGAATTTTAAATAACAACTAATAAGCAGTTTCATTTTATAGATGTGAACTACAGTGTACTACTATACTTTTAGAACACTTAACTAAAGGGAAAAGTTTTATTTGAGACTTTGAATGAGAGATTGGCTTACAAAACAATTAGATAATTGCTCAATACCATCAGTTAGGCCTGGTTCATATTTAACTTCACCTTCACTTATCCCTTAGTCTGTTGGACCATTGTCTACTGTCTTTCTTCATTCCTCTCTGTCCTTTGCCTTGGATAGAATTTCATTTACTGACAGGCCTGTCCATTCTTTGATGTTGTCTTCCCATCACTTTCTCTTCTTCCTCTTCATCTTCTTCCTGATAAGTTCCCTGAAGAAAGGTCTTTGCAAGCCCTGAGGACCGTGTGATGTGGCTATAGAGTTTGAGTTTAAGTTTTTTTACAGTGTTTAGCAGGTCATTGTGGGGGCCCAATAGCTGTATTAATCCTGTTTCTAATTTCTTCATTCGTGATGTGGTCTTTGTAAGTGACACCTACGATTTAACTATATCTTTATAACTATCAGCTCATCAAATACATTTGAATATTAACAATGTAATAATAATAACATTAATAAATCTCTGTCTCCTATGGTATTAAGTCGTTAGTCGAACAATGCAACTGTATCGCTAGTTGATAGTTTGTAGTTCATAGTTTCTTATATTCTTTCTGAAAATATTGAAAATTGAAACCTGCCTTTTTTAACTGCCTGAGCAGACCTTTTTTGGGCGCCGATTTCGAGTTTGTTTCCACACAAACTGTCTTTGTAACCTTATTTTTTTAATTATTTTTTTTTTCAATAGTATAAAATAGTGAATCACATGACTGGAAACTTAGGTAGAAAAGCAAGGATTAGTGCCCTTGTTGTGACTGGCAATGGAAATGGTTTGGCAGGTATGCATTCAATTCACTGTCTTTGTAACATTCTTTTTTATAATGCTTATTATAGTAGATTCTATGTGTAGAATGATAATTTGTTAGTGTATAAGATAAAAAATAAATCTACATCTTTTAAAATATGATTGTCAGAAACTTTATATTAGTTACAGTTTTGTGAGTCATCGTACAGTCATATATGTAAGGATTAGGAACTTATCTTAAGCACCTTCTTTCTCCATTGATTACTCTAAATAAACAAAATCTTTTAAGTATTACTTTAAATAAGTTGACTTTGTTTTGTTATAATTTAAGCTAAAATTTGTTTGTAAATCTTGCAGGATTTGCTGTGGCTAAAGCAGCTACTGGTAAAGCTGCATTGAGAAAGGTGAGCATCTGAAATTATGATTGCAATAATATATCAGGCCCATAACAACGTCAAATATGTTTGATTCTTCTTTTCTTCTTTTTTATTTTGTCTTAGGCAAAAAACATGGCTGCTCAAAGACTGCAGTATTTTGAAAGATACCAAAATCATACAGGTAACTTATCAAGCAGCTTTTAGGGGAAAATGGCTACCGTTTTTATGCTGTTGGTCTGTCCTTTTGTCAAGTTTAGATCTCAGAAACTTTAATAAGATTTATTGAATATCAGATTTAACTATCACCTTTAAGCATTATATACATGTGTGGCTACTTTTGCAGACCATTTTTGTTTCTTTAAATTACTGTATGAACATACAAATAACTATTTTTTTTATGGGGAAAATAAATACTGTAAGTTCTATATGATAATTAGTAACATTTATTTAGAATGGGCTAATTATGATTTACATAAATTTACATAATTTATGTTTATACATTAGGATTAGGACTTTTCAGAGTTAAAGGTTGTGGGCTAAATGATAAACTTCCTATAATTCTCAGAAATAACTTTCATTTGGTTTGGTGGTAAAAAAAAAGAATCTCAAGAGCATTGGGCTGTTTATGATTCCTGTTTGTTACTCTGCTTAGTAGCACTAGTTGAAGCCCTTACCATCTAATTAAATGTAAAAAAATAGAAGCCGCATTGTGTTAGCTTGTCATTACTTAGGTGCTTGTGATAGTTAATACATAGACCAAAGAAAATGACTTAGTAATATTTTAATGTCAAAATTCAAACAATTTTTATTTTTTTAAATTTAAATTAAAAAAAAAAAATTATTGTAAATTTACAGCTGAACAGAAAATGTCTTTTTTCAACTCTCTGAGACATTTCTTTTCCAATTGTACACTTTGTAGAATGAATAAATTAATTAAAAGTTACTTACTGGGAGCATTTTTATTTTATTTTTTCAAATTTGTAATTGCTGTATGTTTTGTATGTTCCAGTGTTCCACAATTTTGCTGTTACTGAATCAAAAACAACAATATTTGTTCAGAAGAAACCTGCAGGTATTGCTTTCATTTTTAAAACTTTAGTAGATTAAAATTTTTAGAAAGTAAAACTTAAGTCCTTATCCTATATAATTGATTGGTTAAATAACTTCTTTGTGTTTTCTGGACAAATTAAGTTTTATTAACACTGTCTGTTCTTTGACTTATGATATGTATGATTGGTTCATACAGGTCATGGTGTGGTGGCACATCGAGTTATTAAAACTATGTGTGAGCTGATCGGGATCAAGGACTTGTATGCCAAAACAGAAGGCCAGACTGGCATCATCCAAAATGTGACCAAAGCTTTCTTCAAAGGTCTTATGGAGCAGGTGAGTTTTTATGACATCATTTTTAAGTTTCAGAATTTAAATCAAAGTTTAATATTCTATTAATTAATTTTGAGTAATTTGAGCAAAAAGGTCAATCATGAAATATCAAGCGAGGTCAAGTAGACCTTAACATTGTAGCAACAATTTATTTCCAATGAAATATCAAGAAATAAGTATTTAGCTTCTTCTCCATTACATTTGTGTTTTCATGATGTTGCTCTAAATTTGTTTGATATTTTAATGTTATTATTTGAGAAGCAGTTACTTGAATGGTGTTCCACTAGTAATGATTTGTTGCAGCCTCGCCCCTACCCTGTCATGTGCACAGCATAGAATTTAGAATTTGAAAAGTTTTGTTCTGTTTCAGGAAACTCACCAGCAGTTAGCAGACAGGATGCAATTAAATGTGGTAGAGTACAGGCCAGAGATGGAGAATGTTCCCATCCCTGTAGCCAAACCGAGCCATGGGTTCTCAAGACCTGATCCAATTAAAGAAGAAGCATTTGATTTCAACAACTTGTACTATAAAGATGGCAGGGTAAGGAAGTTACCTTTAAATAATGGAATATTAACTTAAAGAATTTCATTTCATGTTTGGGTAAAAACAAGTTACCTACATTTATGCTTTGGCATCAATCCCTTACATTTTTAAAACCATGAATTAAATCTATATATAAAGTCTGACATTTTTTTTTGGTGAAAGTCATGTTTTAAAATAAACATTTTTCTGTATATTTTGTCCTTAAAGTATTCTAATAATAAGGCAATGTTTCTGAGTCTGAAGTAGACTCTAAGTCACATTAACACTAGCTCAAATAATTCACTTTTTTCTATCTTCTATCTTGAAATTTTTCATTTAAAATGGCTTAAGGGCTAGTGCTTTTTAGAAAAATGTCACACAACCATAAAACAATATATTTAAAACTCTAGATCAGACCAGTGATAGACTATGTGGAAACAAGAATAACAAATATTGAGACATACTGATTCTCAAAATATAATACATAAATGAGCTCAGCTAATAGATGGCAATCCAAAATGTAGCATTTTTAAACAGACTTTCAATTTTTAGGCTGATCTAGTATACTCTAATGTTTATGTGCAAAGCTAGACAATGTGAGTAGTTTTAGCAGATGTCATCTATAGTCATTGAGATGTCCAAAAAGGTTCAAGATAAATCCCTTGATAAACATTTAACAAGATGATCATTTAATCACATCCGTTTATTCATGTGTCACCGTTCCCAGAGCCAATGCAATGGGTTCCCCTATCACTTGCGAGGCCGAGCCTACGAAGAAACTAACTCCATATTCCTATAATTTACCATTGCATTCCATGGGGGGAGAAGGACCATCACGACCTGTATGGACCCCCTGGGGAACAGTGCAATGGATGTGGACGGATTAGCATGCCTTTTTTTAAATCCTCACCATGTGCTAGAGCATAACTGTGGTAGCCTACTAGAGGCTGTGTTTACTTTTGTTCTTAGCCTTTTCACTTCTCTGGGCCGATGTTTCCAAGGCTGAGGTGATGGGACCTGGATTGCTCTGTAATCTTGTCATTGATAGTCTCATCTTGCATAGCTCAAATTATCTATGTCATTGATAGTCTCATCTTGCATAGCTCAATCTAATCTATGTCATTGGTAGTCACATCTTGCATAGCTCAATCTAATCTATGTCATTGGTAGTCTCATCTTGCATAGCTCAATCTAATCTATGTCATTGGTAGTCTCATCTTGCATAGCTTAATCTAATCTATGTCATTGGTAGTCTCATCTTGCATAGCTTAATCTAATCTATGTCATTGGTAGTCTCATCTTGCATAGCTCAATCTAATCTATGTCATTGGTAGTCTCATCTTGCATAGCTCAATCTAATCTGTCATTGGTAGTCTCATCTTGCATAGCTTAATCTAATCTATGTCATTGATAGTCTCATCTTGCATAGCTTAATCTAATCTATATCATTGATAGTCTCATCTTGCATAGCTTAATCTAATCTATATCATTGATAGTCTCATTTTGCATAGCTTAATCTAATCTATGCCATTGATAGTCTCATCTTGCATAGCTCAATCTAATCTATGTCATTGATAGTCTCATCTTGCATAGCTCAATCTAATCTATATCATTGATAGTCTCATCTTGCATAGCTCAATCTAATCTATATCATTGATAGTCTCATCTTGCATAGCTTAATCTAATCTATGTCATTGATAGTCTCATCTTGCATAGCTCAATCTAATCTATGTCATTGGTAGTCTCATCTTGCATAGCTCAATCTAATCTATGTCATTGGTAGTCTCATCTTGCATAGCTTAATCCAATCTATATTCTCATCTAGATATATTTATCTAGATTTAGATTCTAATTAGATTATTCAAATTTCAAAAGAAATTGTTAACTGGAGATCTTTCTAAGGCTTGTTTTGTTTAGATTCTACAATATTACATTAATTACTAGATCAAGTTTCAAAGTATCATTGTTTTATTTTGATAATAATGATAGAAGATACAGTTTTTCTGTTTGTTCAATTTAGTTTCTGCACATTTAAGTGAGTGTCAAGAGTACCAAGAATCACATTTGAACTGTTCTAGTAAAGTTGTCATGCCACCATAAAAATACAATATTTAGACTACACTTTTAATCACTGGCAATGATGATAATTACTAAATATAAAATTATTATTTATGAAAAGGTTATGACTTTTTTTTCTATAAGTTATTACACACACAGTAAACACTATTGAAATTACTTAATAATCATCTATTACTTAATGTGTGTTTAAAAATGGAAAACTTCAGCTGACTAGATTGTTTTGATTACTTTTCTATTTAATTATAATTCTTTTTCCAAATACTTTTTTTTTTGTTCCAATATTATTTGGGTCATTCATGTCTAGTTAACACAGCAAGATATTCATGTGAAACATAAGGGCAAGGGTTCCAGTTTCTCTTTTGTTGAAATCAAGTTTTATTTGTATATAAAAAAAAGCATAATTTGCAAGGCATTTATTTAAAGGAACAAAAATTGATCAGCACATGGTCTTAGATAATTGGTCAGCACATCGTTATAGATAAATGCTTACCTATAAACAACATTTTTAGCAACTCTAAAAGCTTCATATTAGCATACAGTTTGGCTATGTGATTAGCTTAATGCAAGAATGTACAAAAGCCAATAGCAATGGTAAGAAAATTTTTGACCCCCATCACATTTGTCAGTATACTAAACAGTAGTCCATTGTTTTTGTTGGTTTTATGGGGAGATACTTCTGACACCTTTCTATTTGTCTGAAGTTTGTAGGTGTTGTGTCCAAACAAACACAGCATAGATGTAGCATAGATGTAGATTCTTAAGTGCTACACTGAACCACTGAGTATTCCCAGTCAAGCTTGTGAAAACTCAAAGCTTGACTTCTGGTAATCCAAATTTGACATCAAACATATACCATTAAATACCAGTGTAATTGCTTACAAATTTATTGAACTGAGGATTTCTTTACAGACCTGCCCCCTCCCCATTTTGTTATGTTATATAAATGTTGTATGGTATGGCGCTTGCTATGTTGTAATTCATCATTCTAATCCTTGGTAGATCCCATTGAAGAAGTATGTAGACCCTATATTTACTTCATTCTAATCCTTGCTAGATCCCATTGAAGAAGTATGTAGACCCTGATCTTCAGTTCAAACTTCCATCCACATTGAGGTACTTTTTAAATCAACATAAACATCGCAACCAGAGGCATGCCAGGTATTTGAGACATGTTCATGGGCTGGAGCCATCACCTGAAGAGGTCAAGTTTAGACAAAAACCACTGAAATAGCTTATCATATGACTGACTGTTGACAAATGTACTATGAATGAGTTTTTGTAAATGAAAAAATAGTAAACACCAAACTATGCACACAATGTAGTTTTTATTTCATTGTTTTGCGTTTTGTGTTGATGTCTTTTTTTTTTATTACTAGGCTTACATCAAATCACTCTTGTATCTGTCTGTTAAAAAGTTCGTAAACATTATTTCTCCCACACCCTATCTCCGATCATGTTGAAAGTTTGCACAATTATTTCTTATACCTGATAAAAGCAAGGATCAATAAAAAAAAAACCCAGCCAATTAGATAATTAACTATGGGTAATTAATAATTTAGTCTGGTATCAAACTAGGAAAAGAAATTGTACTTGACAGGTGTGGTGGTCTAAATTGAACTAGTCCCATTTATACTTTGTGTAGAGAGGCGTCACTAAAAAGTTTGAAACTAGCAATAGATGACTATAAAACCATGACCTTCTATTTTCATAAGTGCTTCGCTAGCCTGGTGGCTATCATATTTGCTTGAGGAGGCGTGAACAAGCGAGTTTGAATTCAATTACAACTTTTTTTGAAATATTAAATGCAGTTAGATAGTGGTCACAGTAACATTAACCAAGATAGTCTGATCTTTCTTCCTCCCCCACCCCTCGTTTTTTTTTCCAACTGATCCAGACAAGCGATAGGTTGATAGTGCATTGAGAAAGCAAAAAAGCATGAAATTGATCCAGACAAGTGATAGGTTGATAGTGCATTGAGAAAGCAAAAAGCATGAAATTGATTCAGACAAGTGATAGGTTGATAGTGCATTGAGAAAGCGAAAAGCATGAAATTGATCCAGACAAGTGATAGGTTGATAGTGCATTGAGAAAGCAAAAAGCATGAAATTGATCCAGACAAGTGATAGGTTGATAGTGCATTGAGAAAGCAAAAAGCATGAAATTGATCCAGACAAGTGATAGGTTGATAGTGCATTGAGAAAGCAAAAAGCATGAAATTGATCCAGACAAGTGATAGGTTGATAGTGCATTGAGAAAGCGAAAAGCATGAAATTGATCCAGACAAGTGATAGGTTGATAGTGCATTGAGAAAGCGAAAAGCATGAAATTGATCCAGACAAGTGATAGGTTGATAGTGCATTGAGAAAGCAAAAAGCATGAAATTGATCCAGACAAGTGATAGGTTGATAGTGCATTGAGAAAGCGAAAAGCATGAAATTGATCCAGACAAGTGATAGGTTGATAGTGCATTGAGAAAGCAAAAAGCATGAAATTGATCCAGACAAGTGATAGGTTGATAGTGCATTGAGAAAGCAAAAAGCATGGTAGTGACCAAGCAGTAAAGCTTCTGACCCAGGATGGCTGCCTGGTCGTGCGGTATGCGCGCTGGACTGTCGTTCGGACTTCTCGATGGTTCCGGGTTCATACCCTGCCCGCTGTCACTCCCCCCCCCCCCCCGGTGTCGTCCTGCGGGAGGTTTGAACTAAAATGTAAATTATCTCCAACTCTGAAGGAACGCCCGAAACATTTGACAGGTCACGAGCTCTACTCACGCTAATAAAGGGTTTTGAACTTTATTGAATGTGTGAGTCCAGCTCCCTGTAATGGGTGCCTATCAAGTAAAGGCATTTGGTCGTTGTAATGACCACATGATACCTTCGTTAACAGTTGTCCGTCATCTTCCCCCACGGATCACAAGGTCTGAATGGAGAAGACGATAGTTACTGGCTAGGTTTTGGTTTGTAAACTTGAATCTCTCTTAACCCTTTAGCCCCATTAACATAAACTTCTGACCGCTTTTAGCCCCATTAACATAAACTTCTGACCGCTTTTAGCCCCATTAACATAAACTTCTGACCGCTTTTAGCCCCATTAACATAAACTTCTGACCGCTTTTAGCCCCATTAACATAAACTTCTGACCGCTTTTAGCCCCATTAACATAAACTTCTGACCGCTTTTAGCCCCATTAACATAAACTTCTGACCGCTTTTAGCCCCATTAACATAAACTTCTGACCGCTTTTAGCCCCATTAACATAAACTTCTGACCGCTCAAACTCGGGCCATTTATTTTTGTAGGTGTTTAAATACAATCATACATGTGATGGCCATGAAACGGACAGGAGATGAAAGGCGACAAGAGAGTGGACTCGGTGGACGTGTCTGAGGGAAAGTAATTGAACCAATTACATTGACACACTTCCGTGTTTTCCTCACCATTTTGTATGGGAGAACAATTTAATTATCTACTTGGAAGGTTTGGACGAGGTTAGGTATTAGACGTTGCCATGGAAACATGAAACCAGTGTCGTTTCGCTACTAGATCAGTGTCCCATTGTCCTGACAAAACTAGAAAGGGCGACGGTTCAATTTATAATCAGCTCTAGGCTTCCTTTCGTTTCTTTTCAACCTAAGAATAGAGATGTCACGTGTGTAGTGTGTAGTTGGCGCAAAGGTTGAGACTTTCTTTTCACTGGGGAAGGGGTTGGTGAGAAGGATATTGGGCCGAACAGAATCGTGGGCATTAACTACATAGCACATTACTTAAGGCCTGTCTTCGAGTCCAAAGATTAAGGAAGAGTATTTCACGTGCCTACGAAGTCCTATTTGTGATCTACATATTTTGCCGCTCCCAGAATTGACATAACCGTTGTCTACAGGTTTAGGTTTCCTTTCTGACGTTTACGTCTGCCATTTCCTTTTGGTCTCCAATGTGTATCCCGCGGCCTGTGTGATAGATCTCCAGCTGTTTCGTTCGGAAACCGCCCTCTGCTTCATGCTCTCATCTGTGCCAGTTAAAGCAAGCTGGCGCCTAAGCTGGTCTAATTAAAGCGTTTTCGGGGGGGGGGGCACCTCTGGATGACTCTTAACACTCATCAGTGCTCACGCTCCCAGGTTCGTAGCAAGTAGGCCTATCTGTCTTGAAGCTAATAAAGAAGTATAGGGAGATGGGAGGTAGATAGACCAATAGACACATACATACTTAGCTGAGACACATACATACTTAGCTGAGACACATACATACTTGGCTGAGACACATACATACTTAGCTGAGACACATACATACTTAGCTGAGACACATACATACTTAGCTGAGACACATACATACTTGGCTGAGACTGATACATACTTAGCTGAGACACATACATACTTGGCTGAGACACATACATACTTAGCTGAGACAGATACATACTTGGCTGAGACACATACATACTTAGCTGAGACAGATACATACTTGGCTGAGACAGATACATACTTAGTTGAGACACATACATACTTAGCTACCTGAGGTAAATCCACCCACCCCCTTTTTTATTCTTCTAACAATGCCATATCCAAACTGAAAAGGATGCGCCATTGTTTTGAGATGATTTCAAGAAAATCTGACAAATCAAAAGGCTTAAAACATTTAGAAGACATTCTAAAGGAGAGTACAAAATGACAACTAGTTGGAAGATAGAGCTGCTCCCACTCATAAACAAAATCGTTGTTCAATCCTTCTCATTGTGCAATGAAAACAAAAATCTCTTCAAAATAATTTTCTTGAGTTAGTGAAGTAAGTTGAACTAATTAAACAACAAAAAACAAGATGAAAATTTTAACAAGAAAAAGAAAAAAAAAATCTTTCCATTTCTTAGGTCTTAAAAATGTTTGTTTTCTTTTCACTTGTTGAGCTATCGGCTTCCAGAACTCTGGAACATTTTCAATCAGAACTGTTACAACATTAAAGCATTTTCTTATGTTACTTTCATCAGCAGACATATCGTGTGGGAGTGGGGATTAGGTACGTCGGAGATTAAATGAAAGGGACGGAACTTTAAAAAAAAAAAAAGGTTCAAGCCAATGAATGAACGTTATCTGAAAACTTTCTGTTTTATTGTCTCCCTTCCCAATGAGTTGCAACTAATTATCGAGAGAGTTCAAACGTTTCTTTCCATCACTGTTTGCGACTTTTTGACAACCCACGCAATTTTTTTTGGATCTATTTGTTTTTGAATGGGTCAACAGTTGTTCTTATTGTTTTTTACAAAGCTTATATCAACTCAGTTTGTCTGTCTGTATGGTAAAAGTTAGTGCACATTATTTCTCCCACATCCAATCTCTGATCAAGCTGAAATTTTACCCAATTACTTCTATTATGTGACAACAAGAATTAATAATAATAATAAAAAAAACACCAAACAATTAGTTAATTAACTATTTATAATTAATTATTTTGCTTGGTATATTGAACAAGGGAAAGAAATCGTACCTGACAGATGTGGTGGTATATTGAAATAGTCCCCTTGAAGAATCCTGATCCCTAAGTGAACATTTTTGTAAATTTTTAATGTGATGAATAGTTTAACATTATTAAACATCATAAATACCAAGAAAAAAACGAGTCTGTTTCTGTCTTTCTTCAATTGTGCGTTGATCAGAAAGAGATGATCTATCAACTTTGATCATCAAAAGATGTTCTATCAACTTTGATCATCAAAAGATGTTCTAACAACTTTGATCATCAAAAGATGTTCTAACAACTTTGATCATCAAAAGATGTTCTAACAACTTTGATCATCAAAAAATGTTCTAACAACTTTGATCATCAAAAGATGTTCTATCAACTTTGATCATCAAAAGATGTTCTAACAACTTTGATCATCAAAAGATAATCTAACAACTTTGATCATCAAAAAATGTTCTAACAACTTTGATCATCAAAAGATGTTCTATCAACTTTGATCATCAAAAGATGTTCTAACAACTTTGATCATCAAAAGATGTTCATCAACTTTGTTTAGCAAAAGAGTCTGTATCAACTTTGATTTGACTTCTAAGCTTCAGATCTTCCTTCAGAAATGAGTTTAGAGCATGGGATGACACCGTCACTGCAGCACTATTGACCAGTCTTACGACAACCCTAAACGCATTCCAAAATAGCCTGGCAGGCTTCCTGACTAGAGCAGTATGCCCGGGAATGAAAACCAATATAACGCATGAGTAACAGGTATCTTTGGAACCGGCTTGAAGAAATGAATGAAGACCTGTTCTTGAAGGATATTGTCAAAGAAAATGTCATTTTTTTTTGTTTTTAAAGCTTGAGTTTGTGTTTAACCTGGAGATGCTTGCAGGACACAATTAGATCTGTTGTCAAGGCCGGATTAGATCAAAGGATAATATGCTGTTGTCAGGGCCGGATTAGATCAAAGAATAATATGCTGTTGTCAGGGCCGGATTAGATCAAAGGATAATATTGTAATAACCGAAGGGAGGCAACTCAACGAGATATACACGTTTATTTACATGGAGACATGGCAAACGCATAGGACATCTTCATCTCGGCTCTAGACTTGGGCGGAAATCGTTCTCTCTTTCTGTAATCTCAACATCCTTCTTAGTCTAGTGTCTAATAGTGCGCACCTTCTGCTCTATCTTGGATGGCGATGTGCATGGCAAGGTTATAAAAATATGCTGTTGTCAGGGCCGGATCTAAGTATGTGGAAGCAGACCAAGAAAGCGATGGGAAGACAATATCAAAGAGTGGACAGGTTTGTCATTGGAAGAGATGACAAAAGACAAGAAAGGTGGAAGACGGTCAACAGATCATGTGTGTTGCCCCACCAGGTTCAACATACTATGGGGTAGGTGAGTGACCCCAAGTGCATTACTTCTATTACTTCTAGTCATCTATATTGTCGTTTCTTTGTACATGTGTATATTCCTTAGTTGTTTTTTTTGCCCTGGCTGGCAAAGGTTTATGACCTACTTTATTATAATGCCAGATTTCGCCTTGGCTGACACATTTCAACCCAAATACTCACATTACAGTTTCAAACTTCAAAGCATATAGGTAAGGATTGCTCTTTGTTTTATTACCTAGCAGAATGCACAGAAATAAACGTAATGTACAACTAGGGGGTAAGGCGGAGGTGACACTACTGCTTTACCGCATTGTGGGACACCAACCTAAGTGACGTCTTTGTTTGAAGGTTCTTCTTGCTAACTCATTCCGAGCTAAGATTAATTGCTTCAAATGCTTCTAAACCAAACGTCTAGCTACCTTAAACTCTGTATTAAATACCAATTGTGCCCCACTGTGACCTGATGACCACTGTTACAAAAAAAACGCAAAGTGAAACTTTATGGCCATATTACAAGATTTTCAGGGCCCGCGAAGACCTTCCTATAGAGAACAGTTTCAGGAAAAAGAAGAAGAGGCAAACAAAGAAAGCAGTGGGAACATTAAAGAGTGGACAGGTCTGTCACTGGAAGAGATGACAAAAGACAAGAATGAAGGAAGTCGGTCGACAGATTATGTGTGGTGCCCCACAACAGACTAAGGGATATGTAAAACTGACCCCCAAGTGCATTACTTCTACTAGATCTTGTAAGCTACGCTGTCGTTTCTTTGTTTTGAAGTGTGTATTTTAGAACGTTTAAATAGAAACTTAAGACTGGACTGTAGAATAACAACAAAAAAAAAAAGAACTACAATTAAAGATTAAAGGTAACCAATACAATCAAAGCTTATGCAAGTCTCAAGAGCGAGAACCTGTGTGGGCCAATGCAGTCCACGCGTGGTCGCTATGTGGCGCTATAGTAACTAGGATTTCCCATTCACGCTGAGTTGCTGTCTAGCGGGTTGTGTAGTACACGAGGGGGGAGCAACCATTACATTGACGAAACAAACCGTTTTCGGGAGTTTCTTTTTTAGTTTGTTGATGACGTCACACAAAGAACAAAACATCAAAATCTAGATTTTAAAAAGGAGAGCAAACAAACAAACAGACAAACAAAAAACCTTAAAATACTGAACGGTGAAATCAAAGCACGCTATTTCGTTTTTCGGAAATTACAACTTCTAGATTCCAGGATTTTAAAAGGATTTAAAGTGTTACGCAAATCAAATTTGTTACATACCTATATTACTAAAAGAAGTCAAATAATATCAATCGTAAGTCCTTAACTAAGTGGATTTTCATTTTAGTAAATCTATTTTTTATATAACATTCATTAAAAATATTTTTTAGGAAATATTATACCAATCTTTGTTTATACAATTGTTAAGTTAGAATTCTAAACCACTGTTGAAATTGTAATGTTGCAGTTGAATAAGTTGGTTTTAACAAATGATGCAAACAGTTTAGTCAAGTCTGGATCAGTTGGATAGGAAACAATTTCTTATTGATTTCAATATCAAAAATATTTGTTGAGATATTTAGTTAATAATTATTTCGAATTTATATATATATATATATATATATTACATCATTCTGCTTTTAAAGGACAACAAACAAGAACGGCAACTCGACACTAGAGTATTCGAAAGAACATATACATAGGCCTACTTCTTTTAATCAAAACAATATATCTTTGACATTAAGTGAACTGGAAAAAGTGCTGACGTCATCAATTTCCCTGCAAGGTAATTTGTGCGCAAATCTCCATTCATTGTGTGAGCTGTGCTATCTCGTACCCTAGTTTAAACTAAAAATAAATGCGTCAGAACAGTTTCTAAGTGTCGGGTTATAAAGACAAAAGACAGAGCTAGTTCATCCATTATACTAAGCATATAATGACATTGCTGGTTTAGTCAACTATTACAACAAAATCACAACAAAAATAAAAAAACAAAACACAACATAATAGAGAAAAGATCAACAACAAATTAAGTTATTTCTCTTGACTGGAGTTACGTTTTTTTTAAAGTTAAAGTACACATACAAAGCAATTAACACACAAAAATAAAATCATAAAAACAAAAAAAAAAACCGCAACAATTTTGAAGGTCACAATTTATTATTGCGTAGGTGATTGAAAAGTTCACAATTAAACTAAAAACTGACTTCTGAAGACATGGGGAGCGTGTTGTGATTCTTACTACGAGCTGGGACATGAGACCAGATCAAGTGGACTCTTCGTTACATACCCACACGGCACGTCCAGTCCAGACATCTACACGACTGCTTGAGTAGATGTGTACACATGCAGGTGAGTAACACCGTAGTTTAGTGGATCTGTACACATGCAGGTGGGTAACACCATAGTTAAGTAGATGTGTACACATACAGGTGATTAACACCGTAGTTTAGTAGATCTGTACACATGCAGGTGATTAACCCCGTAGTTTAGTGGAATGAAGGGAGGCTGGCAGAAAGAAACAGAGATAATATTTTTTGTCTTTAATATTATAAAATAACGTGTTTTCGTGAAATTTCCAAGTAACTTTTTAGAGATAGATTATTTCTCAAACCTTCACAGCTTTTAAATGTTTGGCACTTTATTATCTTGAAATTAGATATTCTTTTGTGATGTATGATTATTTGTTGTATTGATCACAGATTATTTACTTGAATTTCGGAGCCAGTGTGACCCAGGCATCTCTTTCTCCACTCTTAAACACACATTATCATCTGTCCCTATTTCTTTCCATTATCACTGTCTCTTTCTATCCCTGGTGTGTGCTGTCTCTTTCTATCCCTGGTGTGTGCTGTCTCTTTCTATCCCTGGTGTGTGCTCTCTTTCTATCCCTGGTGTGTGCTGTCTCTTTCTATCCCTGGTGTGTGCTGTTTCTTTCTATCCCTGGTGTGTGCTGTCTCTTTCTATCCCTGGTGTGTGCTGTTCTTTCTATCCCTGGTGTGTGCTGTCTCTTTCTATCCCTGGTGTGTGCTGTCTCTTTATATCCCTGGTGTGTGCTGTCTCTTTCTATCCCTGGTGTATACTGATGATGTTATAAAAAAACAAAACCAAAAAAAAACTTTGAGCACTATAATTAAATTGTTGGTTGTGCTTCGCTTGCATTTATTTTAACACGGCTTCGCATTTTTTTTCCATTTATAAGATTTAGTCTGTTGACTTAAAAAGGAAAAGTCATATTACAGAAACCTTATTAATTTTTTTATCGTTGAAAAATTTATTTCTTTTTGAAGAAGACAACTCGTATATCTTTACTGTTTTGTGAGGAAGTTGCTTCCCCTGAAAATATCGCTTCCATACGGGTGAAATGATTAGGAAAATATTAGAAAGCTATAAGTATCTTATGTTTTTTTTAAATAATATTGTATGTTGTAATCACAGGCGCCCCAATTTTTTTTTTTCAAAATGAAATTGACAAAGAAAAAAAAGTTAAAACTGGTTTAGTAAATTTAAATATCATTTTACCTTTTATGGAATAGGGCTAAGTAAATATCAACCAAAGATAATTGCCGCATCCAGTTTAAGCTTTTTTTATTTTTAAGTTTTATTTTTTGTTCAGGTGGTGAATACATTCCAAGGCAGGAAACATTTTAAAAAAAATTGAAATTGACGTCATAGCTATAAATAGGATTAAGTTTGTAGTCGTGGGCAGTGTTAGCTGGAGCCACAGAGCCAGAAGTTAAAGGGAGAGGTTGTGACATTGAGGAAAGGGGGTGACACGTGTCTAAGAGGATGAGAACTGATTAGATCTAGACCTAGGTCTACACGAGAAAATTAGGGGGAAAAACTTATTGTAAGAACAGCAAGGAGATGTGTGCGTGGGAGGGGGGGGGAATATTCAAGGTTTTGATTTTAGCTTTAAAAAAAATATTCGCCACAACGTGAGCCAGCACAAAATAAATAAAAAAAAAGGCCATGTGAGTAAATACGGTGCACTTCATGCACGTACAAGCGTATGCAAGCGTCTCTATTACAAGAGCTTATATCTAAATTTATAAAGATATTTCCTATACCTAATTTAAAACATTGTCTTTCATAGTCCTATATATGACTAAAGTAACGAATCAATCGGACCATATGTGGATTTTAAAATTGTATCTCTCTTATAGGCTATCTGGTCTTATATTATTTTAAGCTGTATTCTCTCCCCACTAATGTGCCTGTCAACCGCTCCTCCCAAGTCCACTACTCACCCCTTCGTTTCTAAACATATTGTAAAGACATTCTTTCTTTGCCTTTTTTTTTGTTGAATTATTTGCCCTAATATGCCCTGTTCTAGTCGTATAGTGACAAATAAAAGATCCCCCCAGTCTCCGGTAAGAAATAGATCCAGACACTTTTGATACCCTCCGCCCCCCCACCCCCCACCCCCTTCAATCTGTCTTTGACCACTAAGAAAGAAGCACAACAGACAAAATGTTGATATTACCAAGGAATTAATGGACCGTGAAATGATCGTCTGCAACATTGAAAATAGCTTCCACGTGAGTAGAGAGACATAAAAAAAAAATGACGTAGATCTCTATTTCACTCAATAAGAGTTGACAACTAAAGCAGCCATCTTGCGTCATACAAATTGTAAGCAGTACGTCTACAACAGTGCATTTCTTTCTTTTTTTTTTCTAACTATCTTTCTTTCTTTCTATCCTTCTATCTATCCCTCTCTCTCTCTCTCTCTCCTTTTCTCCTAATCTTATGTAAAGTCTGATCTATGATTAATTGTCAACACGAGTGAACTATTAAAGAGTGGACCAACATCTTCAACATTTTTGTTTCAAAGCCAAACACAACTGGTCAGTGGCAGAATGTAACAGCCTTCTCTGTTTGGAATGTAAGCTGTGAGAATTATTTTATATAATTTTGAATATAAAAAATGTACTCACTCTTCGCCTTCACAAAGAAGTGGCTACGTCTATACACTTATTTACATATATTTATTTATTTATATATATATAAACAAGAAGAAGAACTAATCTGGAGACATCAACAAGGCTGTTGGGCTTTTGTCGTTTGGTGCACCCTTTTCTTGAATGACTTCCTACATCAACGTTTTCATCTGATTTTCTTTTATCTCTACAAACAAATGATTTGGTTATTTGCAGATAGGCCTGTTTCTTCTCTCAGTGGGAGATCAGAATGCGACTTCGGCAATAAAAATTTATAAAAGTGAGGAAGATATGCGCTGCATCATCCTCACTCTCTCGCCCCTTGCCAGCTGAATCTAGTGGCAGAACAGAGTCCAGACAACTGGAGCTGTTTTGGGGTGCAGTAGATGACCAGTGTGCTCTACATGTTCCACAGTGCTCCAAAACGTTCCACGGCGTTTTCTAGGTGACGCCTGATGGCCCTGGTGGTTCGATTCGACTTGAGCGCCATGCAGCCGCAACTAGACTTCACATGCTGGTGGTGGACAGAGACGATAGGTTCACTAGATACTAGCTCTGGCTGACCCTCAACTGACCAAACCTACCCATGCCACGTATGCGGCCAGCTTTTTAAAGCAAAGATTGGACTTTAGTCCTCTACGAGTCCATAGGAAATGAGAAATGTGATAATCTTCGAACACGAAAAAGGAGCTATACAAACAAAATTTCATTGAAATAATGTAACTATTATTTCCTGTCCTACAATACCAATTATCAATAGTAAATTATCTTCTTATTGTCACTTTAGTGGAATATTGTACTGTTTCGTACACTTCGCATTAGTACTACGAAATACTGCACTTAATTATACAGTTCTAGGGTCTAATGCTGCTAAAGTCTTAAACAAACACATCTATGCGATGAACCACAGAGGCTGCTACTTGAAAATATAAAGGATTCTAATTCTCATTAGCCAAGATACATATAGATAAATCTGAGTCTTAGGTCACATGAGATTTAAGGACCACGAAATTGAGAACGCTTTATACAAAATAATCACGTCTCAGGGAGCGTCCCCTCGGACATTTAAAAAAAAAACTTCGGAAACACTGTTTGGTAGTCATGGTGACTGTAATCACAAATAAAGGGACTGAATCATTATGAAAAGACACGAAGTGGTGGCAAGGGTTAACAGTGTTTGAGACATGCTGAGACATAATGTTACTTTCTGATCCAGCAAACATTAAATGATCATTAACCCTAACATTCTGAGCACCAGTTTTTTCCCCATTTCTCTTTACGTATAATGAGCTTGAGGGCATATTCGTATAAATATTATAATGCAAAGGTCTTGATGGGGTGAAGATTGAGATCTGATTCTGATTTCTAGTAACTAGGCATGTCTTTATGACATTATAGTGCAAAGGTCTTGATGGGGTGAAGACTGAGATGAGAGGTCTAGTAACTAGGCATGTCTTTATGACATTTGTCATAGATTCCTTATTACATTTATACTTATAACTCTATAGAATCTACCTCAGGTCTCGATACGTCTAGGTGTCCCTGGTTCAGTTCTAGTTAACGAAATAAAACAATGAAACCACTAGATCAAACACATAAACTTAAATCACCTTTCCTGCATATCACACACGCTGGTCTCTGTCTGACAACAAAACACACTTCCGGTCATTCGAGCAGATTGTAAAAATAGATTATACATACACACATTCATCCGTGACATCTCGCCCCTCCTAAAATTATAATCAATTTTTACAAAGATACATAAAACACTATTATAAAACATTAAAACACAATACAACAAAAATGTTAATTCGATAGGCCACAAAGGCTCTGAATATGCCACACAGGCGTTTATGTATCCAAACAAACTTGAACATAGTCACACAGACTTTAATGTAGTCACACAGACTTTAATGTAGTCACACAGACTGCAATGTAATAGGCACACAGTCTATAGTTAAGACACACAGTCTTAGAAGATGAAGACACACAGTCTTAAAAGATGAAGACACACAGTCTTAAAAAATGAAGACACAAAGTCTTAGTTGTAGACAGAAAGTCTACCATCAAGCAACAAAGTCTAAACTGTTGAAGACACAAAGTCTTTGATGAAGCAACACATGCTTGTGAGAAGCCACGTAGGCTTATATCTATGATAAGCGTGACAGAATGTCCGCTACGACGTTTCCTTTACCTGGAATATGCTGCACTTCGAACTGAAAGTCCTGAAGCATCAGGGCCCAGCGAGTTACCCTTTAATTCACCGACTTACGTGTGTTTAAACAGCGTAAGGGTGCGTGATCCGTGCGGAGTACGAATGTTCTGCCCAATGGTCTATCTTGCAGATCTGTGACCTGTAATGGGGCTTTTGTATAACGATCTCTGAGCTTTGTACTGGCACAAGTGCTGCACGCTGAACAATATTTTTTCACATCTTTAAATATTCCTGGCCAGTAAAAGTTGTTCATCTAGAGAAAATGAGATCAGAGGTCTAGCAACTAAGCATGAAGAGGTTTAGTAACTAGGCATGACTTTATGTGAAAGTGCGACAGAGCGGCTGGTGATTACATGATGCCCAGCCTGTGACCGCAGCTGTGTATTAAGTGCATCATAGACACGGAGAAGTTGTTAAGGGGAAACAAATGTCTCTCATGACTTGAACAGACTCAACAGAGTCGCCAGGTCGAAGGTCCTTTGCTCGTGCCTAGGTCAGGACTTGGTTTTATTTCCAAATATTTAACTCATTATTTTCTCTCATTCAGACATTGTACATACCTTGATATGTTACGCGCATACATTATTTATTTTTTCAGCACCTAACTCAATTGATTTCAGATTGATCATCATAGTATTGATACTAAAACATCGTTTAAGGGTATGTTTGTATAAAGAAAATACGATTTTTTTTCAAAATTATGTCAATTGAGCTTTTAAGTTAATTAGAAACTGTATCCAATTCTGAATAATAATCTGTAATTTGTTTTTAGAAAAAATATTAATAAATATTTTAAATTTTTAAAATAAAAACATGACTAATGTTTGCTTTTGCCTCATTAAATATGCATAGACAGTGTCTAATTTTCAAAAATACTTTTTTTCTAATTATCCGATTAAAATTTTTTTTTCACTGTTACAGTTCTTTTTTGTTAAGCTTTTAACATTGACCAGTAGTTAGTACGAGCAACGAGGTCAGACTTCATTTACCCAATACCTTTACAGCACAACTAATACCACAAATGGTCTTCAAGAGACGATCTCTGATTATGGTCATGTAATCAATGTAGATCATTCTTACTAAAAGAGAAAGAAACAAGGTTACAAAAGACAGTTTGTGTGGAAACACAAACTCAAAATCGGCCCCCGAAGTGGTCCACCCAGGCAGGCTTCAAAATTTTCAGAAAGAACATCCGAATGAAATTATATCAAAGACAAATAAGAGAGAAGAATGGAGAAAGAAGGTTAACAGATCTTGTGTAGTGCCCCAACGATCCCGCAGATCAAAGGATAGGTGAAAGTGAATGTAAAGTTAGATGTGAACCTGGCCTAACTAGTTCCCCTTTTAGACCTAGTGGTCTATAGGGCAGATGATGTAAAGTTCATCTGTTTTTGTGGCCTACGGTTAACGAGGGTGTCATGTAGCCAGCATGACATATGTCAGCACAACGACCGACCGACATTGCTTTTCCCCAACTAATGTCAGGTACCCATTAAAGCTGAGTGGACTCAAAGGCGCCCAAAGGTTCCAAAGCTGGAAATCCCAGTCTTCACCAGGATTCGAACCCGGGACCCCAGGTTCGGGAGCCAAGCGCTTTACCTCTCAGCCACCGCGCCTCCCCTGGCCTAACTGATGTCTTATAAATGATCTAATTGTTTTGAAAAAGCTCAATCTCTTATTCGAAAAAAAAAAAAATAATTTCCGCAATAAAAAAAAAATTCAGGAAAATGAAGTTTACAAAATTACAAGATCGTTTTAAATTAGGTCTAACTTATAATGCATACTAATTAGCTTTTTCTCTTTAAAAAACTGCTTGCATAACTGATTTTAAAAATTAGATTTTTCGCTTTCAGAAAAAAAAAGTAGCCGTTGCATCAGAACTTTGAATGGTCTAAAATATTGTGATGTCGGATTTTCAATATCTTTTCTAGTTTACGAGATCTAAACGGGACGGACGGACAGACGGACAGACATTTCGCACAAAACTATTAGCGTCTTTTCCCCTTTCGGGGGCCGCTAAAAAACAAACCAATATAAACATTACAATTTTTTTTTCATAACTTTTGTATTAAACGTTAGCAATTAACCGGGCAGACTTTTATATTAAACGTTAGCAATTAACCGGGCAGACATACATGTTTTCACAGCTTCCATGTTTTCCCACACTTTTCTGAACAAAACAGTACTCATTAAATAAACTTGTTAAAGTGCTGAATATAGCAAGAATGACGATTAGATCGAGTGCACGATTTCTCTAGTTTTACTTAAGAACTAGCCATTTAATATTTATATTGTACTCCGTCGAAACATTTGAGTTTTTTTTTATTCATGAATACAATTAATTTGGCTTTCCACAAGTCATGAAGCTAGTTTTCGAGACTAGCACTTTACCCAGCCTTAATGCAGTTGGAATTCCATTTGAAAACGTAAATGTTAATCAACATAGTCTAAGAAAAAAAATGGCTGCCTGGTCGTGTGATATGCGATCCGGACATTAGTCACAATGGTTTCGGGTTTAAACCCCGACCGCTCTCATCCCATGTCGTCGTTTAAAAGGTTTGGGTTTGGTCGTAATAATCTTTATTTCTGTAGAAACATTTGAAACACAGAAGTCATTTCATTTCAATCACGTGTACGTTTGTTTCTGATTGGTTTCAGATGTTTAGAATTGAGATTGAGTGTTGTGAGAAATATGGCCCAAACTTCCTGGTAGACGATGAATAAGCGTGAACAGGGCTATAACCCCAAAAACAATGCAACTTATATGATATTTTCTGTCCCTAGTTATAAGAATTGCGCCTCTATCTAACAAAGATACTCATTATGAATGTTTAATTACCCAGAAGTCGTTATCACGTATTACCTTGTTTGTATATATTCATTTGTCATCATGATATTTCCCGTGGGTAACCAAAAGGTCCCTTTTATATGTCAGACGAGATACATAAAACCAGTGTCGTGTCGATCTAGAGCTGTGGCCAGGCGAGTTCTGATATTGATTAGCTCAGCGTACTAAAGTAGCGGCTCTAAAATGTGGTTGTCATTAATGTGGTTGTCATTAATGTGGTTGATTAGTCTTTTATTCACGTAATGAAATCTTGTGTATCAATTTCATGAAATGAGTAGGAAAAAAACAACAATACAAATGAAGTTAATTTAATTTATCACTTGTGTATTAACACTGTGATCACCGCAAGCCAGATGTGGCGGTGAATGATTTAGGTTACATTTCATTTGACATGAATAGTAAAGAGTTAAAAGTGTAACATTTCTTGTTATGCCAAGCCTTAGTTTGAGGAATAGTTAGCTGTTTAAACATTACATTTGATCTCTTTATTATTAAAACAGACATTTTTTTAGCCCTGGTGTAAGTTTGATATGAAGTTGATCCAGAGTGATAGAACGTCATACTTTGATGGAGAGTGATAGAACGTCATACTTTGATGGAGAGTGATAGAACGTCATACTTTGATGCAGAGTGATAGAGCGTCACACTTTGATGCAGAGTGATAGAACGTCATACTTTGATGCAGAGTGATAGAACGTCATACTTTGATGCAGAGTGATAGAACGTCATACTTTGATGGAGAGTGATAGAACGTCATACTTTGATGGAGAGTGATAGAACGTCATACTTTGATGCAGAGTGATAGAGCGTCACACTTTGATGCAGAGTGATAGAACGTCATACTTTGATGCAGAGTGATTGAACGTCACACTTTGATGCAGAGTGATAGAACGTCATACTTTGATGCAGAGTGATTGAACGTCACACTTTGATGCAGAGTGATAGAACGTCACACTTTGATGCAGAGTGATAGAACGTCACACTTTGATGCAGAGTGATAGAACGTCATACTTTGATGCAGAGTGATTGAACGTCACACTTTGATGCAGAGTGATAGAACGTCACACTTTGATGCAGAGTGATAGAACGTCATACTTTGATGCAGAGTGATAGAACGTCATACTTTGATGCAGAGTGATAGAACGTCATACTTTGATGGAGAGTGATAGAACGTCATACTTTGATGCAGAGTGATAGAGCGTCACACTTTGATGCAGAGTGATAGAACGTCATACTTTGATGCAGAGTGATTGAACGTCACACTTTGATGCAGAGTGATAGAACGTCACACTTTGATGCAGAGTGATAGAACGTCACACTTTGATGCAGAGTGATAGAACGTCATACTTTGATGGAGAGTGATAGAGCGTCACACTTTGATGCAGAGTGATAGAACGTCATACTTTGATGGAGAGTGATAGAACGTCATACTTTGATGCAGAGTGATAGAACGTCACACTTTGATGCAGAGTGATAGAACGTCACACTTTGATGCAGAGTGATAGAACGTCACACTTTGATGCAGAGTGATAGAACGTCATACTTTGATGCAGAGTGATAGAGCGTCACACTTTGATGCAGAGTGATAGAACGTCATACTTTGATGGAGAGTGATAGAACGTCACACTTTGATGCAGAGTGATAGAACGTCACACTTTGATGCAGAGTGATAGAACGTCACACTTAGATGCAGAGTGATAGTGTCACAAGACGCTAGCAGTGTGCTGGCGCCTGCTTGAACTGGTCGTCGTCTAGGGTAATTCTTGAGGCCCGACTGTTGACGCTGGAACTTTGGTGGCTTTAGCCCTGTCGCGATTTTGGTGTTTGTCTATATAATTAAGATATAAAACTAAACACCTGAATATAGTTAGAAAAACGTAGGCGTATCACTTTATTTACACACTATATAGAATCTTCCAAATAAAACGTTTACATATAGGTACATCAACAAAACTGGCGACTAAACTAAGATCTCTAATGACTATGAACGTTAGATTTCACTATAGTTTTCTTGTACAAGATTAGGAAGACAAGCAGAAGCGGGAAATGCGACCGTCCGCTCTACAAAACCCACGCTCACTGTCCGTTCGTTTCAAGAGCAAAATCCCTCCCATGTGGACTACACAGCAACACAGTGGTTACGTCCCCTTGCATCATCAGTGACGCAAAACCTCAGTGGTTAGGTCTACATGCATCCTTGGAGATACAAAGCCTTGGCTCTGACCAGGTGTTCTGCTACACACACACAAACGGGTGTAAGCTCACAGCGGTTTGTGACAGATAGAACGTCACACTTTGATGCAGAGTGATAGAACGTCACACTTTGATGCAGAGTGATAGAACGTCACACTTTGATGCAGAGTGATAGAACGTCACACTTTGATGCAGAGTGATAGAACGTCACACTTTGATGCAGAGTGATAGAACGTCACACTTTGATGCAGAGTGATAGAACGTCACACTTTGATGCAGAGTGATAGAACGTCACACTTTGATGCAGAGTGGTAGAACGTCACACTGTTTTTTTTTCAGAAGTTCCTTCAAGAAATGAGAATTATTACGCTCTAGCTATAGGAAATGGTAGCGGACAGGATTCGAACTTCTGACCATCGTAACAAAGTCCTAAGCGTCTACTTACCAACTTTCTCTGTAATCGTAGATAACATATCTCATCTGTCTCTTGATCAGCGACTTAGAGGTCCTGCGTAACCAAATCTCTCCACCTTTTCTCGTCAGTAGGTGTTCTTAGCAGAATATCAGGAGAGAGGCTGGTCCATTCTTTGACGATGTTCAGCCAGAAGCTTTTACTATAGACGACCTTCGTGCTCTTTCCTTAAGGATAGATCTTATCTTATCTTATCTTATATTATCTTAAATATTACAGAGTAACTTCAAAAAGAAGATAATTACGTCCTACGCATTTCATGTGTCTAGTCATCTAGTCATGCATATTAATTAATGACTTAAACTCTGCCAAGTCGTTGGTTTTCCTGGCTGTCATTCAACTAAATGCAGCATCTGGTATTATCTCCCCACAAATAAAAACAAAACAAAAACATACGTTTAAGTCGATGATTAAAATATCTAGCTAGGACAAGAACTAAACTAGGATAGGATAGTAGAGCGTAGGGCTCAACAGCCAATTGTATGTCTGTATTTGTTATCTCATGTATAAGAGACTTGGATCTATGGCAAGTAATTGTTTCCCGTTCAGAGCTTCCTCTGTTTTCATGCTTTAAGAGAAGACTGCTGTTGAGTTGTAGCTTCCGTATAAAGGGCTTGCCACAGGCCTTGAAATCTGTGAGGTTAAGTTCCTTAGCAAGGATATTATATGAAACTATGATTCGAGTCTGCTGTTGTCATAGTTCAGTCTGGTATAAAGAGATGAATTCGACAGTCGAAAAAGTAAATACTAGTCTGCTACTAAAATAGAATCTAGTAAAGGGATATGTCCTTATCTCGGGCTATTACCAGTTGACTAAGTGTGGGCGACAATAATGGTTAGCTCAAATGTCTCCTCACTGACTGTCAACGAGACATAGAATATACATTAGAACATATGTATCGAAAGACAGGAAGACGAAGAAACACATTTGAAGGACGTCAGTTGGCGATAACATTTGATGACGTCAAACAAAGATCAACCAATGATAACCCGAGCTTTGGAAATATTTGAAAACTTCTCAAAAAGATGTTTTAATTTTGCTGCCATTTTCCAGGCAATTTAATCTAATTACTGGCCATCCTTCAAACAGATGTTGTTTTGTTATTTTGTGTTCAACAATTCACGTAAAACTAATGACATTGAATTAGCCAATGGTATGGAAGAGAAAGGAGCAAAAAAATGAAAATTATCCATCCGCAACACCGAGCTAATCAGTTCTTAGAACAATTACTGAATTTATGCAATCTTTTTGAGGGCGGGGATTGGCGTGGGGCTTCCCAGCCATCTCGCTTTTTTTTTTTTAAGTTCAGAAAGTTCACTATTGATCTGTAAGTAACTTTAAACTATACCGTTAAAACCCCAATGCTAGGTAGAACTCTTCTGTTTCAAAACGTTGCAAACACAATAGCTTATTAAAAATGACATAAAACTATTTGCGCCTGTTAGTTAAGTATTTTAAAACGATATTTACCAAGGGTCTAAGTACAATAAGGTAACTTTAAAAATACTTTTTGTTAAGATTACATAACCTTGAAACTCTTTAGATTTTAAGCCAATCACACATTATCTTTAAAACAGTGTCTGTAAGGAAGTAATATTATTCTGACTTATCGACAACTGTCCTGGAAACAAAACGAACATTTACTCTGACAAAACATCTCCGTAGCAGACGATACAAATTTGGAACAAACTTACACGCTTTTGCAGAAGTAAGTCAATATTATACAAAATAGGGTACTGTACTGGTCATTAATGAGTTCAACATTCTTTATGGATAGTCAGATCTCGGGATTCTTTTTTTGATAATCATTGTAAGATCTCAGCATTCTTTTTTTTGATGGTCATTGTAAGATCTCAGCATTCTTTTTTTTTGATGGTCATTGTAAGATCTCAGCATTCTTTTTTTTTTATGGTCATTGTAAGATCTCAGCATTCTTTTTTTTTTGATGGTCATTGTAAGATCTCAGCATTCTTTTTTTTTTATGGTCATTGTAAGATCTCAGCATTCTTTTTTTTTTTTTTGATGGTCATTGTAAGATCTCAGCATTCTTTTTTTTTGATGGTCATTGTAAGATCTCAGCCTTCTTTTTTTTTTTTTTTTGATGGTCATTGTAAGATCTCAGCATTCTTTTTTTTTGATGGTCATTGTAAGATCTCAGCATTCTTTTTTTTTGATGGTCATTGTAAGATCTCAGCCTTCTTTTTTGATGGTCATTGTAAGATCTCAGCATTCTTTTTTGATGGTCATTGTAAGATCTCAGCATTCTTTTTTGATGGTCATTGTAAGATCTCAGCATTCTTTTTTTTTGATGGTCATTGTAAGATCTCAGCATTCTTTTTTGATGGTCATTGTAAGATCTCAGCATTCTTTTTTGATGGTCATTGTAAGATCTCAGCATTCTTTTTTGATGGTCATTGTAAGATCTCAGCATTCTTTTTTTTTTTTTGATGGTCATTGTAAGATCTCAGCATTCTTTTTTTTTGATGGTCATTGTAAGATCTCAGCATTCTTTTTTTTTGATGGTCATTGTAAGATCTCAGCATTCTTTTTTTTTGATGGTCATTGTAAGATCTCAGCATTCTTTTTTTTTGATGGTCATTGTAAGATCTCAGCATTCTTTTTTTTTGATGGTCATTGTAAGATCTCAGCATTCTTTTTTGATGGTCATTGTAAGATCTCAGCCTTCTTTGTTGAAGATCATAATACAATTTCAACATTCTTTATTGATTGTCATTATAGTATTTCAACATTGTTACTGGTCACTATAGAATTTCATCATTCTTTGTTAAAGGTTGTTAGTTTTAGATGTACTCGATGCATTCAAACTCAAATAAAGCAGAAATCGTATTTGTATTTGTCGAGGAAGTAAAGCGCGTTTATATGTTTGCTGGTTGAAGTTTGAATCCTTCTCAAACTCAATCCTCAGGAATACAACATAAATCCAAAAGTCGAGATGAATTTTAAACTTCGGTTATAAATAAAATATAACAGGGACAAAGCTAATTCACTTGACTGAAGAGAACTGAATTGAACTAGCCCAGACAAGTGCCTTGGTCTTTTTCTTATTGCATTCAGAAAGATTTGTTCTAGAAGTTGACTTGGAACTCTTTCTCAGAATGCTGGTCAATTGGACTTGCAAAAAAAAAACAAAAAAAACAACAACAACAACCTAGGCTCTAATAGGTCTAAATGCTATAAAAACCAAATCTTGGGATTTTTAAAATCACACAAGTTTAAGCATCTTGTTTGCTCGAGATCTGTTCCTTGACTTTCGTCCTAGGGGTCCTGTGACGTAACTATATACCTCCATTTTCCCTAATCAGCAGCTGTTTCAGGCTATCAGAAAAGAGGCCGGTGTCCATTCTTTCACGTTGTCCAGCCAACTTTTCTTTGACGATCTTTTCTTCGTGCTCTCTTCACTGGACCTCGAAGGATGACTTTTGACAATGAGTCATATCTTACAATAGGACCTAAGCGTCTCAGCGTTCGTCTCTTCACAGCCTTTAGCCAGACAGAGTGTTGTAAAAATGCATTTGTTTTCATTTCCTGGTATCTGATACCCAGCATTTGTCTGTAGCATTTACTCTCAAAGGCTTGGATTATTCTTTCAGTCTCAGCGTTCATTGTCCAACTTTCACAACCATATTAGAGTACAGAGACTGTTAGCGAAGAGTACTGCTTTAAGTTTACTTGGTAGCTGATGTTATTCTTTCAGATTTTCCACAGTTGGCTTGATAGAACTTAGAAGTAGAATTATGTATACGTTTCTAGCTTTCATTCCTAACTGGACCACATTGAAGGACGGAAAGCAGGGTTCGAACCCAACCAGGAAGGCATTATTTACATACAATGTTCACTTTTTAACTAATCTTTCGAACCATTCTATCCTGTAGTACCACCACTTGACTTTTGTTATTCATATGTATTTTCCTTCTTTAGAAACATTCTTGCAATTCTTTTCGACTACTTCCTACTGAAACAAAAAAAATTGCATATTATTTTTTTAAACCGTGAATCATAAAATGTTTTTTTTTGTTGTAGAGACAAAGTGGAGAAGAAAAAAAAACAACATTACACAGAAGTAAAACTACATTTAAAAATCGATACAATTTTAGAACCACTTCTTGCACGAGACTAACAAACAAACAAACAAACAAACAAATAAACTTCTTAGATTTTGAGTTAAACAACAACGAAAAAAGTCTTTTGAAGATGATACAAACAGTGTGTAGGTGAAGCCTATGTTTGGCTAGTAAGTTGTCCAGTATATTTCTTGTGATTAACCCTTGAAGATCAAAGTCTTGCAGGACTCAGACCAGAATGAGATGAGTATTGATTGATGTCTAACTAATGAGGGTAGTATCTCTATCACTTCAACCAACCCTCAACCGCGCCTACCGGGCTACCCCCTCACAATGTGTTTTTTTAGTCACCGACATGTGTTTACATCTTAAGACAGAATGGAAAAACAATCAGGATTTTTAAGGTTCTATCTATCTATCTATCTATCTATCTATCTATCTATCTATCTATCTATCTATCTATCCATCCATCCATCCATCCATCCATCCATCCATCCATCCATCCATCCATCCATCCATCCATCCATCCATCTATCTATCTATCTATCTATCTATCTATCTATCTATCTATCTATCAATCTTATGGTCTGTCTGACTGCCCGTCTATCTGTCTGTCTGTCCGTCTATAAATATCAAGGTTGACCCGGAAGCATTGTTAAGCAAAACATTGTAATACATCTTTTTGAGCAGTTTTCAGCACTTATAGAATCAAATGTCTAAACACAATCGCTTGTAGCTCAAATATTGTCTTTGACTAAGGGGAGATTTCAATATGGCCAAGTCAGGAATGACGGGAAAATAAATACAAATTTAAATAACAGCTTACATTTTTTTGTTTGAATATAATAATAATAATAATAATTTTATTTATAAAGCGCTGTTAACAAACGAAATGTAGGCTCAAGGCGCTGTAATAACATCACAAACACAGACACGACAACAGTGGTTAGTTTGCTAACCAATCAAAATCATTTCTTGGTGAGCACAAAAAAAGGTAAGACAAAACTGTGAACAAAATAAATGTCATGTAAATCCTTTCCAGATAATTCGAGATAAGTCAGTTAGTGGTATTTTGCTCGTAGATAGATTTACTATACTGTCTTACCATTTTAACTAAAGATCTATCGCTAAATGGTGCTTAAATAAGATTTAGTGGGGGAAAAAAACTAAATTAGCAGCATCTTCGATTATACTTTTAACAGAATCTAGATGTCATCTATTATGTGTATATACACCTCAATGTTTACAAGAGACCATTCCTATAAGATAAGATACTTAAAGATAAATCACTGCGGAGTCAATGTTTTCGTAGCACTTCTACAGCAGTGGCTCAATTTGTGTTGTTTGAAACTAGACACTAAGACGCTGTAAAACGAGTGGAAAGGGAGATAAATAAAGTATGGCTCTAAGGACTGGCAATCATTTTTCATATTGGTTGGACAGACAGAGAGACTCCCCCTTTGGGACAAAGCCCACGATCTTTCAGAGGTATTGATTTAAAGCTTTCAAAATGTTTTCCTCGCCTGGTGTTAAATGGGGCCCTATAGGAAAACAGCGGACGGAAAGCTGACCCTTGGGGGTCAATTCTGGTCTTTCGTTTTACTGACCAATAGTCTCTAATAGTCACCCACATACTGAAAACAATGTCTGTTGTCCACGGCTTTCATCTGACTCATAGAGACAGTTGTGTTTAAGGTAGCTGTCAGTTGGTCAATTCTGGAAAAGTAAACTATAAAATTGTATCTTTGAGACAAAATGGCGGAACAAATCTTATGTATGATTTGTTTATTACTACATAAACACCCCTATTTTGAAAAGAAAATTATATAATTAACTCCAGAGACAGAACAGAGACTCTCCAGTTCTAATGACTAGACTGGATAAGTTAATTTTTTATTTCACTTTTGGCAATTTAAATTATTATCTTTAGCTTAAACAAAAGAATCATGTGTAAGGCTTTGCAGCGATCTTTAACCGTAAATCATTCCAAAACATTTCTTAACATACCGAGGAACACATTTTCTTTTTCAAGACCGGAAATGACGTCATGCTATTCTTTTAGACGTCTTGACTCCAGCGTATTGGATCGAAACTCGACACTATTTGAATGATAGAGTCTTAATATAGAAACACTAAAATTGTTGCTTTTTACACCTTTTGCTTGCATCTTCTTTTCTTTCCGTTGACAAAGCAAGAAATAATTTTGTTTTAGCCAAATGAAATAAAAACAAAACAATACAAAAAGTGTAATCTCAGAAAACAACGACAACGAACAAATCTCGCTATTTTTTTTTGTGTTAGGAAGCATAGGAAAAGTTGTTCCCGGAATAGAATAGCGATATTTTTGGACAAGGTGATACCATGACATTAAGAGATCCAATATCTTGATATAAAATGTGAGCAGTTGCATTTGTCCAGTACTCAAGGGTCAGCCTGGACTTCAGAAGATGGTTAATTGGACTTGCGTTTTTTTAAAATGACGAGCGACGTAAGAATCTATTTATAGCCACACGAGGAGAAAGTATAAAACACAGACAAGAAAAATGACACTCTGAAGTCGAGGTTCTCAACTTTTCTTTTTGGTGTTACTTCATGTCATCACCATATCATTTAAAAAATTAGTCATACACATTTTCTTTTAGCTCAGCCACCGCATAAGCCTTACATATAACACACTACACAAGTTCTTTTCAAAATATTCACTTTTTAAAAGGTCATGAACTTTTTTTTCGCAGCTACTTTTCTTTATCCTTGCGGCAGCTACAATGGACACCCAATTGGCACATTTATATATTTCTTTTACATTATCAGCATTGCAGGATTAAAGTATAAGCTGCTGTCGCGTATTAATAAGTTTCAAGATTGTTACATTAACTATAAACAAGTTTACATTTGGAGAAACAACAGTAATTTTCCAATAGAACCAAAAATAGCCAAGGAGGTAAAAATAATCAGGATCTTTTCAGTAGAAGAATCTGATTCATTCCTGTTAGAAAAGCTAATTTTAGAAGCAATAAGGTAAGAAAATAAGCGTGATCAGTCACTAAGTTTGAAGCTTCATGTTAAGTCTCCTTTTGGGAATCTAGTATTAAAATTAAGTTATATTCTGTGTTAATATTTCTATTTCTATTTAAGGATTAAATTATTAAAATTCATAAATAGAAATTCTTTGATTTCGTCACATAGGCTATCATGCCAGGCATTCATTGGACATTGGGTCACCAGAATTAGCTTCTGTAAATACCATGACTTATTCACTCCGTAATCTAAAACTTAATGGGAGGCTAAAGATAGTCCGTGTGAGTTTGCTATGAATAATAGTGATTTTTATTATTCCACTATGTGTATACGTCATAACTGTATATCACTTGAACAATGTTGGTATCCCAACTTATCACGTCTAAGGTCCAGTCCTGCTTATTGGTCATGGAAAGACGATTGTCTAAAAAAAAAAGATGTCTAAAATAAACTTTTCCTAGAATTTTGCTTTCTAACCTTAGATCCATCCTAAAACGAGTTGCTTAAAAATCTGCTTCATGGTGCAGTAAATATTGTGAACAAAAATGCCGGTTTAAGTTTTTATATTATGAATGAGACAGCAGACGACAGTTATAAATGAAATTAGAAGCATCCTGGGATTGAATTAAGGAGGGAAGCGTGAAAGTAATATTCTGTCAATATTTTGTGTGATACTAGATCTAGATTTTGACATTATCAAATATCTTCAGTGTCTAACATGAACTGACAAGGAGGGATGCAGTTCGGAGGACAGGAAATGATGGCAGGATTGAGTGGAAATTACAATGACTCAGCCCAATTTTTTTTTGTCAGACAAAATTTCAAAATGAAATATTTGCGGTTATCTGGTTCACTTTGAGGCCTGAGTATTTTAATAAAATCGAGACAAATCGAATATGCCAATCACTAGGCAATGGAATGATAGTGAAATAAACAGAATGAGATTGTCAATAAATTCAGCTCGTGGTATCTTGTATTTGACTAAAATGTTCACTGAAATAGATCTGTGCCTATGTTTTAGGGCAAAGAAGATCCAATGATAAAAATGACAAACACTTTTGATACGTTCAAACGTTTACATTACAATGTAGAATCTTCAAAATTTGTTATTTTACCTTTACCTATCTCTTAGTTTGTTGAACAGTTGGGGCACCATGCAAGATTTGTCGACCGTCTTTCTCCATTCCTCTCTGTCTTTTGCCTTAGATAAAACCTCATTGAATGGAAGTCCCGTCCATTCTTTTATGTAAAATTTGTGATATTAATTTTAAATATACATTCATATCTATACTATAAAGTATAAAGTAAGGCGTATGTATGTATGTATGTGACGAATAGAAATCAAAACTGCTTGACCAATCTTGATAAAATTTGGCAGGAATGTTCCTTGGGTACTAACTTAGAACGTAGTGTATTTTTTGTAGCCCTAAAACAACCTTAAGACCCTAAAAAAAATAGTAAAAAATAGTATTTTATGGATCTAGGCCATGTTTACAATGTTAATATGAGAAAAGATCGAAAGGATTTAGATCTAAATATAATTTTAAGAAATACACTTTGCGCAGATAGTTTTTTCTTTATGAAAATACAAAAGAAGGTCCATTGATTTCATTAGATAATAAAATTAACCTTGAAATTTGTGTTTCAAAACCATTTTTTACATTAATTAGTTCCTTGTATCTTTTACTACAGATTTCCTGGCGAACATTCATTCATTAGACAATATCGTAATGTTACAATATAACTTACACATCATTCCATTCTTAGGTCTAAAACTCTTAATTTAACTCTGAGATGATATAACTTCTCTTCACACAGATAGTTTTATCCTTTAACACATGAACATACTAATTATAGTCCATTCATTTCAAATTTGATCAAATTAACATTAAAATTTGGTTTTCTAATGCATTTTTAATACATTTGTTTACGAAAGCGGCGAAGTCGTGTTGAGATAAGCCTATATTCATTCATGAATCGCGTACTTTTTGTATTTTATAATCCCCTTCATTTAACAAATCGGGTAAACCCGTTTTAATTGTACAATTAATTTATCGCTCTTTTCGTTTTTAATAGATATGTATGTACCGGCTTCGGGTAAACCCATTTTCGCAAAACTAATTTTATTTTCGTAGCGAAAGAGAACAAACTTGAAAGGATCATTAGCTAAGTTTAACATACATCTAAATCCAATCCACTACATTAGTAAACACAAACTTAGACCCGCAGGCCGCGGGTAATGCCAGGCTAGTATATATATATTTTTTACAAGAATGCGCCCTTTTATATAAAGAGAAGTATTCACAAGCTTTTTGGTTTATTATTTCTAGAACTTGATGTCTCTTTCCTGAATTCGATAACATTTTTGTAATTACATTTCTCTGAACGAGGTTATTCCCCTTGCTCTTGAACTATACATATTTTTTTTCTGTTCATTTCAAACTCTTTCCCAATCTGTTCATTTATTACGTTGTTCTTAGTAGACATATATATTTAGGTATTTTTTTACATATTATTTTTAGGGCCTTCCGGTTGTGGGTGGGGAGAATTTGAAGATCTCCCCGGGCCCTCACTTGAGGAGGGCCCCCAAATGAGTGTCCGAAATTTGTTTTTAAATACATTAAATATTACGTCAAGTAATCTTGCTTTTCCCGTTGTTATATAAGTTAGTGACCCTGTTGCATGTATTCCACACAGAGTATTAACTCTTTCCGTGCGGGGTTAGTCTCAATTTTAAGGAGTAACTTTCCTAGAGCTGACAAGTGCCGTGTTCCTCTCAGAAAGTAACTTGGTATATAGGGTAGTTTATTTCATCATCCTTATCATTTAAGAAGAAACCTGATAAGAGCACTGAAAACAATGGAGACCATGAACGCGTCGAAGAAAAGTATCACTATTCAGATGATTCATACAAAGATACAGCAATCGAAGAAGTGAAAATGTCTCTTGATGATGTCCTCAAGTAATTCTTCATTAGTTTGAGGCGCGAGAAGCTTCTTTCACTAGATTCCACAATTACAGGTTTTGCATAAAGCCATTTTTTTTTTTATCGCGCGTAGGATTGGCGTTTTCCATATTGAATGACACCCCAAATGACACTTTTGTCTATATATTTCAGGAGATAGGTATGAGTTTTCTAAAGATTTTAATAATTTCCTGATATTCCCAGGACTTTTTCGTATATTTTGCTATTTCAGGAGATTTCCAGGAGCTCCTGGTAAATCGACAGGATTCCGCATGAAATTTGTTATAAGTTATAAAATGGTTTAATTTAATAATTTATACACCTAGAATTAACCTGGGTCCTATGAAAGTACGGGGCCCACTGCAGTCGCATAGGTTGTAGTTGCCTAAGGACGTCCCTATATTTAGGTATTTTGTATATTATTTTTAGGGCCTTCCGTTATGGGCGGGGCATTAAACATACACTACGGACTTCGCCATCATCTACATTATCAACATTGATTTATGCGGGACATACATACATACATATATACATACATACATACATACATACATACATACATACATACATACATACATACATACATACATACATACATACGCCTTTATCTACTTTATATATATAAGATAATATGTTGAGGTATTTATTATGTTACGTCAATTTGCTGTAGTATGAGGCACATATCAGTATGTCATATACATACATTTTTCACTTGCACAATAGTTTCTTTTTATTTTTCGCTATACAGACATGTACTGAATAAACTAATCGGTAGCCTGCTCCCATAGTGGTCCCCCAATAAGTAGCATTTTATGAGACGTCATAAGATTACTGGACTATTGGCGAGACAGCATCCCAAAATACAAATTGAATTTACTCCAGGCTCGGCATTCTTCGTCACAGATCTGAGTCCTAGACAAATCATGCACTGTTAGCATCTCTGATTATTTTAGTGTGTGTGTGTGTGTTTGTGTGTGGGTGGGTGGGGTGGGGAATAAAAGAAGAAAGAAAGAAGTGTCGAGAATAGGGAAGACAATAAAGAACAAGGAATGAAAAAGTAAAGAACAAGGAATGAAAAAGTAAAGAACAAGTAATGAAAAAGTAAAGATCAAGTAATGAAAAAGTAAAGATCAAGTAATGGAAAAGTAAAGATCAAGGAATGAAAAAGTAAAGATCAAGTAATGAAAAAGTAAAAAACAAGTAATGAAAAAGTAAAATGAAAAAGTAAAGATCAAGCAATGAAAAAGTAAAGAACAAGGAATGAAAAAGTAAAGATCAAGCAATGAAAAAGTAAAGAACAAGTAATGAAAAAGTAAAGATCAAGTAATGAAAAAGTAAAGATCAAGGAATGAAAAAGTAAAGATCAAGTAATGAAAAAGTAAAAAACAAGTAATGAAAAAGTAAAATGAAAAAGTAAAGATCAAGCAATGAAAAAGTAAAGAACAAGGAATGAAAAAGTAAAGATCAAGCAATGAAAAAGTAAAGATCAAGTAATGAAAAAGTAAAGATCAAGTAATGGAAAAGTAAAGATCAAGGAATGAAAAAGTAAAGATCAAGTAATGAAAAAGTAAAAAACAAGTAATGAAAAAGTAAAATGAAAAAGTAAAGATCAAGCAATGAAAAAGTAAAGATCAAGTAATGAAAAAGTAAAGATCAAGTAATGAAAAAGTAAAGAACAAGTAATGAAAAAGTAAAGAACAAGTAATGGAAAAGTAAAGAACAAGTAATGAAAAAGTAAAGAACAAGTAATGGAAAAGTAAAGAACAAGTAATGGAAAAGTAAAGAACAAGTAATGGAAAAGTAAAGATCAAGGAATGGAAAAGTAAAGATCAAGGAATGGAAAAGTAAAGATCAAGGAATGAAAAAGTAATAAAGAAGTAAGAGAAATAAAATAAGTACAAAGGAAATTCGACACAAAAGTGTTTCGACTGACAACACAAATGACGTACACACATAGTAAAATAATGTATTGAACTTCAGAGAAACAAAGAGTGTCCAGACGTCTTGCAGAGCGCCGCTAGAGTTTCTTTCTGTGTCAGCAAGGGATGATTAGGGTAAGGGGGTCAAAGGGGTTTGGACTATTTTCTTTTGGTTACGTCTTAAGTCACACTAATCATGAAATATGGAAAAGCGGGGGGGGGGGGGGTGTCACTTACTTTTATCGGAACATCTTCCATGTGACAGATTTATAAAGTGTTAACAGTGTCTTTGATATATTATACTTTGACCTAGTAAAAAATAGTTTTAGAAAGTCTGCTGTCCTTTAGAAAGTCTGCATGTCCTTTAGAAAGTCTGATGTTCTTTAGAAAGTCTGCATGTCCTATAGTTAGTCTGCATATTCTTTTGAAAATCTTCATGTTCTTTAGAAAATCTTCATGTTCTTTAGAAAATCTACTTCTTCTTTTGAAAATCTACATATTCTTTAGAAAATCTTCATGTTCTTTAGAAAATCTTCATGTTCTTTAGAAAACCTTCGTGTCTTTTAGGATAACTATGGGTCGGTATTAAATAGAAGATTCTTCATACAGCTCCATTCTGTGGTTTTCAGACCAAGATTGCAATTAAAGGGACATTACCACCTGACATTGTCATTCGTTTGATGGCAGTTGTTTGCCCCTGTTTACATCCTCCCAAGGAAACACACAATGGATATTTTTTTCCACATGGGTTTGTTTTTCTGTGTGTGTGTTTGTGTGTATGTTCTGTGTGGGCAACTTCCCCTCCCCCTCCCCCGATTCTGGTATAAGTAAAGATTCAATTTATCGCTAGACTTTCTCTCTTGAGAAATCGACTGTCTGTCACATATAACTCTGTCTCTCTCGTTACCTCTATGTCTATGTCTATGTCTACGTCTCTCTCTCTCTCTCTCTCGTTGCACTGCATCTGTTACACTCTGTCAGACAGGCTCCACGATGTACCAATACAAAGTCATGTCTCAGAGATAAGTCTCTAAGCCAAAACTAACAAAGTGCTCAGGGAGAGAGGAACATTCAACAAACAGACGCTGAAGATTTAGATCTACGTTGCAACAATCTTTGTTTCGTTCTAGCCTATACCATTTCAGTTTTGAGAACATTTGTTTTCGCCCTTGTTGTTGGAGTATTTTTTTTACATATTGAAGATTTTCATACAGGAAGACAAATACATTAGCAGCAACCTTTTTGGTGTAACCGGTGTACGGATCGGTAGTGATAAGCAAAGTATTTTTGACAAATGTAATCATTTGTGTTCTTTTTAGTACTGTAGAATCACATTTGTAGTCTCTTTCGTTTGTAGCACAAAGTAATTTTTATTTTTTAGTTGGCAACAATGATCTTTCAATATGGCGTCTTTGATATTGTTTATTTTTGTGAATTTATTTCAAAATCTGCACGAATCTCAGCTTTTTACTTTCTTACGCCTTTCGTTAGTTTCCATTTAATCGCTACCCCATTTCTTCTTATCACTTTCTCTTCTTTTTCTTTCTCGTTCTATTTAGACGGTGTAAACACGTGTAAACAAAGAGCAGATTACGGAGATAACACTAACACAACGGTTCTAAACTTCTTAAGCTCGGCGACCCCTTTTTACACCCCCCCTAACTCTGTCGCGACCCCCACCCCCTTTCACAGCAATAGAACAATCGAAAAAAAAAACAATCCATATTTTCGATGATCTTAGGTAACCCCTGGCCAATCGTCAATCGACCCCTAGGGGGACGCGACCGCAGGTTGAGAGCCCCTGCACTAACATAAAAAATATGTCAAATACCTAGTAACTTTTAGTGTCAATAATACTTGTTCATCAAACTATGGACATTATGAAACTTTAGACAAGGCTAAGGTTAACTGGGGTTAGTGTTTAAACAAAAATAGCTCCACCACACAAAAAGTTTTGGATCTTTGATCTTTAGATCCGATTCCCAGTAAAGATCTCATACTTTGAGGAATCTTCAGGCAGCATTTGGAGTGTTAACGTCTGCCAGCTGGGAGAAATCCCTCAGTAGTCTATGACTCTATGAGATCATCGAGACCGCTCAGGACACTGTTTTTTTTTTTTTAAAATAATCGGCCATTAATTCCATGCTACTGGGAAGAGATGTTTTGTTACATGTTCACTTTTCCTACTTTAAAAAAAAACAACAACTCAAGATTACCGGAAGCTGTGACTTCTAAGACAATGCCAACACGAATATTTCAATAGAGAACAACAAGAACAACAAATGTGTCTTTGATATTAGAAGTGTGTAGCAGGTCCGCAGACTAAATTCAATGTCCAAATAAAGACACGATCTTCCATATTTTAACTACTCACATTATGTGTGCCATAGCAAGCAGAATAATGAGATGATCTTCTGTAGATAAGCAGCTCTAGAACTGCGGGAGGGAAGGGGGAATCATTGGAGTATTTTACATTTTACTTTTTTTTTTAAAATGAAAAAATCAATCAGTTCAATGGCTCCCTAGCACTGAACTATATACGTAAGTTCTCGAGGGGGTTCTAGTCACGTGACAATAACTGAGTGTTTGAACGTCAGAGGTTGACATAGTGTGTGTATGTTTGGGGGGGGGCTGTACCACGAGGCGATAGGACGTACCACGTGACTAGCTAATTAAACGATCTATTTTGATTAAATTTCGTCACGTTACTCATGCCAATAGCTGTTGTTTTCGTTCGGACAGAATTACATATAGCTCTAGAAATAATTTGAGTTTGTCCCGTTTCTTTTTATCAATATTGTAACGTGATTATTTAAAAATTTGGATCGTTTCGCTTAGTCTATTTCTGTTCACACCACAACAAACTCAGCAGCCTACAAAGTGACTGAACATACGGTACATGTTTAGTGCTGTCATCTAGGCTAGAAAAAGATTAATACAAGAAAAACTTTGTTAAAGATTAAAATCGACCAATCTGTATGCAAAGTACACCATCAGATAACTAAATAAAAACAGTCGTCTATTATGTGTAGCTATACCATTTCAGTTTCATAGCATGTTTTGATCATGCATTATTCTAGACTTAAACAACAATATACCAAAAGTTGATTTATAGTTCTAAAAAAACAACTCTAGGTGAACTATCGCTGATTGGTTTCAGCAAGATGTGGGGTCTAATGAAGTGTCAGACTTTTTTTTACTGCTTTGACTCCTTCACTTCTTCTTTCCCTGTTCTTGCCTCAATAAAATAATATAAATCTGCATCTCTTCTTTTCTTGAAGTTTCTGTTTAGCAAATAGCCTACTTAAGATAATGGGATACATCATGGTCCATCTGTCATATTTATGCTATTTTTACGATAGTATCATCACGATGTTTATGACATATTCATGCCACTATATTCATAATAGCACTTGTAATGATAAAATAATATCTTTATGGAAGTATCTTTATAAAAAGTTTATTGTATTATTGCCCAAACCGTTAGGTCCATCTTCTTACTTCCAAAGAAAAGTGACTGTTGTGACACGGTTACTATGTGTGGTCAACCGTGACACACGGTCAAGTGTTGGGTACCTGGGAGTTAAGGGACTTGCGGAAAGAACGAGTGTGTTGTAAACAAGAAGAAGGAAGTCATCTAGTGGAGTGGTTCTGTAGATAATGTTAGCCTTGTACATAGGTTAGGTTGAAATGCTTCACAATTTAAAGGCACTTATACTTTAAGGGACTTGTTTCTTCACAGTAATACAATTTTAAACATACAATTGAACTTTTAAAGAAATATTGGTTTCTTTTTAGACTTTCTGTTTGTCCATCCCCTTGTTGAGTTTTAAAACTGAGAACTTTGAATTTTGTGTACACCATTGATGTTGGTGTCATTATGTTGTCTACTTCAATCATTTGTTTGTTCACCATTGATGTTGGTGTCATTATGTTGTCTACTTCAATCATTTGTTTGTTCACCATTGATGTTGGTGTCATTATGTTGTCTACTTCAATCATTTGTTTGTTCACCATTGATGTTGGTGTCATTATGTTATCTACTTCAATCATTTGTTTGTTCACCATTGATGTTGGTGTCATTATGTTGTCTACTTCAATCATTTGTTTGTTCACCATTGATGTTGGTGTCATTATGTTGTCTACTTCAATCATTTGTTTGTTCACCATTGATGTTGGTGTCATTATGTTGTCTACTTCAATCATTTGTTTGTTCACCATTGATGTTGGTGTCATTATGTTATCTACTTCAATCATTTGTTTGTTCACCATTGATGTTGGTGTCATTATGTTATCTACTTCAATCATTTGTTTGTTCACCATTGATGTTGGTGTCATTATGTTGTCTACTTCAATCATTTGTTTGTTCACCATTGATGTTGGTGTCATTATGTTGTCTACTTCAATCATTTGTTTGTTCACCATTGATGTTGGTGTCATTATGTTATCTACTTCAATCATTTGTTTGTTCACCATTGATGTTGGTGTCATTATGTTGTCTACTTCAATCATTTGTTTGTTCACCATTGATGTTGGTGTCATTATGTTGTCTACTTCAATCATTTGTTTGTTCACCATTGATGTTCGTGTCATTATGTTGTCTACTTCAATCATTTGTTTGTTCACCATTGATGTTCGTGTCATTATGTTGTCTACTTCAATCATTTGTTTGTTCACCATTGATGTTCGTGTCATTATGTTGTCTACTTCAATCATTGGTTTGTTCACCATTGATGTTCGTGTCATTATGTTGTCTACTTCAATCATTTGTTTGTTCACCATTGATGTTCGTGTCATTATGTTGTCTACTTCAATCATTTGTTTGTTCACCATTGATGCTGGTGTCATTATGTTGTCTACTTCAATCATTTGTTTGTTCAACATTGATGTTGGTGTCATTATGTTGTCTACTTCAATCATTTGTTTGTTCACCATTGATGTTCGTGTCATTATGTTGTCTACTTCAATCATTTGTTTGTTCACCATTGATGTTCGTGTCATTATGTTGTCTACTTCAATCATTTGTTTGTTCACCATTGATGTTCGTGTCATTATGTTGTCTACTTCAATCATTGGTTTGTTCACCATTGATGTTCGTGTCATTATGTTGTCTACTTCAATCATTTGTTTGTTCACCATTGATGTTCGTGTCATTATGTTGTCTACTTCAATCATTGGTTTGTTCACTATTGATGTTCGTGTCATTATGTTGTCTACTTCAATCATTTGTTTGTTCACCATTGATGTTGGTGTCATTATGTTGTCTACTTCAATCATTTGTTTGTTCAACATTGATGTTCGTGTCATTATGTTGTCTACTTCAATCATTTGTTTGTTTACAAAATGTAATTAATAAAGGAGAAAAGAAAAGGAATGAAAATAATTAAAAATGCACTTTAAAAAAAGGACACATCGTCGCTGCAAACACAAAACAAAACAAAACAAAACGGAACGTTGCCTATGTAATTTATTCCAATTAAAAACTAAAATATCGAAGACTAAAAAAATAATTTCTTTATTAGTGCATTGAACAACCACATCGTTGTCTATGGTCAGACCTACCTCTGCTTAGTTTAACAGGTATGTTTAGTAACCAACGTTTTAGTCTACGTGATCGTATTTACCTGTCGTAGTTATAGGTGGCCAACTTAGTCTACGCCATACGTCTATACATGGTCTAATTTAATGTAGTTAAACCTGGTTTAATTAGCCTACGTCGTAGTTATGCATGGTCCAATCCGTCAACGTCATAATTATGTATGGTTCCATCAGCGTACGTCATTGTTACAATGGAATAGTGTGGTTACATTTTCTTAGAATTGTCAAAAGTTAATTTTAATGGCCCGAAGTCCAAGCCGGAGATATTTGCTTAGGTGGAAAAAGAGCAGAAATCCTCCATACTAAATACAATATTTTCTCAAAGTACAATGCGGGAAAAAGATTGAACACACAATATAAATTAGTTTCAAGAATAGATTCACAAACGTATATAAAGATTGAACACACAATTAACTTAGTTTCAAGAATAGATTCACGAACGAATATAAAGATTGAACACACAATATAATTTAGTTTTCAGAATAGATTCACAAACGAATATAAAGATTGAACACGCAATATAACTTAGTTTCAAGAATTGATTCACAAACTATTGAACTTGAAGCTTGAAACTTATTGACTGATGGACTTTGTTTCCTCTATTTATAATTTTCAAACTGAAAATTTTCGATGCGGAAGCAATATACAAACTATATATTTCTAATTTACTCCCTTTACATGTCTACTATTTTATGTAGAATCTCGCATCTTCTAGATTTAACAATGAGTAGATAAACTTCCTGTTTACACATCACTTGAGACCTAGACGCGTAGTTCACATTCACAATAAGTCATATTAACAAGTAAACAATTACAACGGACAGTGTTTGATATAGATCTATTTAAACTCTATAGCTGCTGGATTATAGTACCTTTTCGACATTTCTTTGCTCGTCAATCTTCATGTCTGTTTATCCACATTTTGTCCACAGGACTGTTTGTCCATCTGTCATTTTGTTTCTGTTTATACATAGAATTATTTGGAGACCAGACACAGTGGGGACAAACTGAAGCACTTTCCTTGTTCTACTCTACACTCGCCCTGTGTTTTAAACAAAGGCGAATCTTGTTCTGCTTCGAAGGGCGTTAATTAATCATATTTTTGAACGAAAAAATGTCCACCCACGTCTCCAGCGGACCACATCTAATCAAACCACTTGAGGAGTCCACGTGACCACACACCCAAGATATAATTCAAATGTTTCCATTGTTCTAGATATGATTGTTGTTGGTCGGCTGTTGAAATCGTCATAAGAATGGTGTGAGTCAGATAGTGACCTTCACCTGATTACGGGACACGTGACACGCTGTGTCTACTATTTCACGACCCGCGGGCTTCATTAGGTCATTTATCCCAATTCCCTGTATGCTCTTCCTACGTCAAAATTACTGATGGCGGCGATATCTTACAAATCTATGCGGCGATATCTTACAAATCTATGCGGCGATATCTTACACAAATCTATGCGGCGAGATCTTACAAATCTATGCGGCGATATCTTACACAAATCTATGCGGCGAGATCTTACAAATCTATGCGGCGATATCTTACAAATCTATGCGGCGATATCTTTCAAATCTATGCGGCGATATCTTTCAAATCTATGCGGCGATATCTTACAAATCTATGCGGCGATATCTTAAAAATCTATGCGGCGATATCTTACAAATCTATGCGGCGATATCTTTCAAATCTATGCGGCGATATCTTTCAAATCTATGCGGCGATATCTTAAAAATCTATGCGGCGATATCTGCGATATCTTTCAAATCTATGCGGCGATATCTTTCAAATCTATTCGGCGATATCTTACAAATCTATGCGGCGATATCTTACAAATCTGTAGAGCACTGGTGTCCAATCTATGTCTACGTTACATTTGACTTTCAGGTCTGCAGCCATTTCGACTGAAAAAGAGTTGTCTCTCTTGTCTCAGACAAAAGAGGAATGGATTATTTTACTCTCTAGAAGAAGTTTTCTATTTGTCTGTTCTTGTTTGGGCCTAGTTAGTACTTCGGACATACAAAGACCGCATCACAAAGAAAGAGATTAGAAACAGGATCACAACAGCTATCGGGCCCCGCGATGACCTGCTAACGACTGTCCAAAAATGCAAACTATCCTCGAACACCTTCCTTCAGGGATAGGTACCAGAACTTAGAAGAAGAGGCAGACAGAGAAAGCGATGGGAAGACAACATAAAAGAACGGACGGGACTGCCATTGAAAGAGATTCTATGCAAGGCAAAAGACAGAGTGAAATAGAGAAAGATGGTCGACAGATTATGTGTGGTGCCCCAACTGTTTATCAGACTAAGGCAGTGCTTCTCAAACTGTGTTCCGCGGAACCCTAGTGCTCCGCGGGGCCTGAATAGGTGTTCAACGAACTACTGGAATAATTAACTAGTAGGCCACCACGTGAATTAACCTCTCTAAAAAAAAAAAAAAAAGAAAAGCAAAGTGTTCCGCTAAAAACTCAGAATGTGCGAAGTGTTCCGTTAAGGAATAAGTTTGGGAACCACTGGGCGGGAAGTTAGTACTTTAAAAAAAAATCTTCTATTTAATCTCGTTCTCCTCATGAGTTTGTGGGTGAACACTTGTATGTCACCTGTGTCTACAGAAATGTGTTGGTATCATGTCGAAGGCCAAGGACGTCTCTCTCTCTCTCGCCTGCCGTAAACTTCCGGGAAAGTCTTCCTCTCGTAACTTCAGGCAAAAAGCTAAGCTGTGTCGAGCGTTGAATGGCCTGATTGATGACATTTGTTTAGGGCGCCACTACATTTCACACCGCCTCCCTTCCAGGGGGCCACCAGCCCATTTCCTTCTCCGACACATCCTTTCAAAGTTTTTTTTTTGAATAGTTTGCTACCGCCATCAAGCTCCATAATCAAAACTCTCCTAGTCACAACATGTCCAGAGTGCATGCCCTTTGTTAAACGCACTTTCAAGACATAAGGGAAAAATGTAAACATCGAAAACCAATGATAACATTTTAATTAAATTGTTAACAATTGATACACAAATTAACTGGAGGTATAAACAGCTGAAGCATTTTAAAAAAAAGAATCAGTTTACTCTGAGGTGGGGGGGAGGGGCGTAGCTTGTTGGATGATAGGACTAACAGGATATGAAATTCACAGTGAACCAAATTCTCTACGTTATTTAAAAGGAGAATAATAATTTAAAAAACAACAACTTATATCACTATTATGTAGATGATACTATGTACAAAAACGGCTGCCTGGTCGTGCGATTTGCGCGCTGGACTGTCGTTTGAATTTATCGAGGGTCCCGGGTTCAAACCCTGCCCGCTCCCATCCCCCGTGCGGGAGGTTTGGACTAGGAAGTAAACTATCTTCAACTCTGAAGGAACATCCGAAAAATGTAAAACATTTTACAAACAACCCAGTTACTAAAGACACAATAGTCACACCCTTGTCTTACCGGGCATAAGGTTTTATCTTAACGTAACATACTCGTCAGCTGTTTCCACGTGATCTTGCAGGGCCTGTGTATACTTAAAGCCAACAATAAACAGTTCTTTTATCACTTAAGAAATAATAATAATTCGGTGTGATCATTGTATACTCAATACTCATGTTATCCACCCAGAGATTGAGACAACTCTTTAAGTATTGCTTTTCCTATACAGTTATCTCTCTTGCCCATGTCAAATGTAGATATATTAAATCATATTTTATTACAAGTACACCGATGACAAATATATTTATAAAAAAATTGTTTCCAATATAGTCTAGATCAACTTCATCTAGACTGCTAATGTCTGATAGACTAGACTCTGTGAGGATATTTTGATACTGTGCACATTATGTAGAGTAATTATTATACTATTGATGTCATTTGTCTTTGTATTTATTACTTACTACTCCCCCCCCCCCCTCTCACTTTCTCCTTGTCATTCTCTACAGGTCAAACAGGTCATCAACAAGAAATTAAATACACGCTTGTTTGTTGTGTGGATCTGATGCAAAATCTGTAATCAACACTACTCTGTACACACAATAGATTTACACTCAATAGATATACACACAATAGATATACACTCAATAGATATACACACAATAGATATACACACAATAGATGTACACACAATAGATGTACACACAATAGATATACACACAATAGATGTACACGAAATAGATATACACACAATAGATATACACACAATAGATGTACACACAATAGATATACACACAATAGATGTACACACAATAGATGTACACACAATAGATATACACACAATAGATGTACACACAATAGATATACACACAATAGATGTACACACAATAGATGTACACACAATAGATGTACACACAATAGATGTACACGCATTAGATGTACACACAATAGATGTACACGCATTAGATGTACACACAATAGATATACACACAATAGATATACACACAATATATGTACACACAATAGATGTACACACAATAGATGTACACGCATTAGATGTACACACAATAGATGTACACACAATACAAAATGTATCTCTCGTTCACTTAATTTCTTTTTTTTCCTCTCTATTTCTTCTTTCTCTGTTTCTCACTTTCTCTCTCTCTAGTTGTGTATCTAACTTTCTTTCGTCTTCTATTTTTTTCTCTACATTGTTTTCTCTCCTTCTATCGAAGTCTTTCCTCAACATTTCTCATTTGTCAAACATGGCGGCGTTTCCTGGAGAAGAATTAGAAAAACAAATTTACAATCATAAAAAGTATGATCAAATACAATAAACTGAAACGAAACGACTGCCTGGAAGCCATTTTATGTAGCAGCTGTAATTAAATTACTCCAAATTCCTATCATTACTAGAAATGGGGAATTGCACATTTCACACAATATTCGATCTGAACACCCATAGAAAAAAAAGAGTCGTTCAAATACGTTTGAATCCACTGTCTGAACGTTTTATTTAGTTTTATTTTGTTTGAAATAAATTGAGCACTTTTACCAGATTCGTTGATTGCTGCCGTGACATTCCACAGCCATGTTTTGTTATCAAGTGCAGTTAAAATATCTACCGGCTATTTTCTTACAATTTAACAAAATAAAAACATGAGAAATAGTTATTTGTGCACAATTTCTATTTTTGTTTGTTAGATCTCATTTAAGAGATTTCTGGTTATGCTCTTTTAATTTAAGCATAAATTTAACCATTAAAGTTTTTAACAAAATATTGTTTACATATGTACACACTGTAATATACAGTATAAAAACAAGGGTTTATCTATGAGTCTGTCAGACCTAGACCAGGGGTCGGAAGAGCCAAAAAATACAATTTACAAAATTTCGAAGTTTTTAAAGAGCCACAAAGTTTTTTTTCTTGCCAACTATAAATAGTTTTTGCATAATAAATTTTGTAAATAAAAAAAACCCCGAATATGTAGAGTTTTTCACAACAAATTAGATCATATATATATACTAGACATATTTTACCCGCGACCCGCGGGTCTTTATTTGCGCATTACTGTCGATATAGTCACAATTAAACGAAATAATAATATAATAAGTAAAGCGAATGTGTCGATGTAAAAATAGTGTGAATGAAGCTATCAAATAAAAATAGCTAATAGGCTTAAATCCATTTTTTCAAATTAAAACATTTGCTTGTAGGCCTACATATATTTGATTAAAATTTGAGATGAATAGACTTAATTTTGTATGTTCATATGTTAAAGTATAAAGTAGATCTTGAGGTAGACATAGATCTAAATCTACACTAATCTAGAGTTAAAAATTGGCTTTTATAGAGTTCATTCTGTGTTGCGCATGCGTGACCTTTTTTCATGAATGAATATAGGCCTATCTCAACACGGCTACGCAACTTTAGCGAACAGCGAACGAATGTATTAAAAATGCTTTAGAAAAACAAATTTGAATGTTAAATTGATTAAAATTTCAAATGAATGGACAATAATTAGTATGTTTATGTGTTAAAGCACAAAACTATCTTTGCGAAAAGAAGTTTTATCATCTTAGAGTTCAATAAGAGTTTTAGACCTAGGCCTAGGAATACTCAGTAGAGAGATGTGTTAATGTGTAACCAATTGGCAATGTCTAATGAAAGAATATTCACCAGGAAATATGTAGTCACAGATATCAGGAACTAATTTATGTAAAAAATGCTATTGAAACACAAAACTGAAGGTTAATTTTATTATATAATGATATCAATGGATCTTCTTTTGTATTTTCATGTGTCAAAGTAAAAAACTATGTGCCAAAGTGTATTTCTTAAAATTAGATCTAGGTCTGTCTAAATCATTTCGATCTTTTCTCATGTCAACATTGTTAACCATGGCCTAGATCCATAAAATACTATAGCTGTAATAGAGTCGGACAACTTTATTTTTTTTGAGGGTCTTAAATTTGTTTTAGGGCTACAATACATACACTACGGTCTAAGTTAGTACCCAAGGAACATTGCTGCCTAGTTTTATCAAGATTGGTCAAGCGGTTTTGATGTCTATAAGTAACATACATACATACATACATACATACACCTCACATTCTACTTTATAATATATATTTTTTGTGTGACGGTGGGCACCGGTACGGCGCACCGGCACCTTTTTGAATGTGGGGAAAAAAGGATTAGTGGTTAAAAGTTAGGCAATCCATCCCTGAGTACCGGCACCTAATCACTGAATACCGGTACCTATTTTTTTTACACAAAAAAAAAAAGCACTTTTAACCACCCTAACCCTAACCACTTTTAACTTACCGATCCCGAATATCTTCTGCAAAAGAATTAATTTTTCTTCAAAATAAACTAATTATTGTACCAAAACATAGAATGGGTTTTCCTTTCCTTGCAATTTTAGATTCAGCTCATTTCATTTCTCTGTTATATCAATCATGAAGTAAAATGTTTGCAACTATTTGTTGTTCTCTTATTCGGTGTGATAAATGCCTTTCTCATTTAGAAATGTATATATTTTATTCAAGCACAAAGCAAAACGCTTCATCCCCTTACCCATGGAAAGTCAAAGCACTTTTTTTTGGAAGAAGGAGGTCGGAATACTGAGTCTCCATTTCGTTTAAGTGGTAGAGTGCTTTTGACAAGATGTCTGTTAATAATCTTGATAACCGAATTCAAGACCTCAACTATTTCGATCGAAAACTTAGTGCAGTATTCAGTAGAAAGTAAAAATTTCTTGGTTTATTTGGCTCCGACGAATCGTTGTTTCCCTTTGAGTTTTTATTGTCTTACTTCTGGCTATTGAAATGATTTTATTTAAATCGATCATATTGTCTTCAAAGTATATTAGCATAGCATTCGCTCTATCGTCCTCTCTAGTTTGTCATGAGAGCAGTAGCAATCCTACAGAAGACATATACCTGACTAAATGGGCAACTTGTGCCGTTTCTTTATGTCGCAAGACTCATCTATAGCAAGTGATAAGGCAGAAGAAAGTTGAATATATTTCACCTGCAAATATGTTACATTTGAAGACATTTGAGCTATACTGTGTGGTACTGTTTCTGCGGATAGTGGTAAATCTTTGATTTTTTTTTTCAAGATTTTTGGTTTGTTTTTGAAATCACGAAAACGTTCTTCCGATGCACGTAGGAAGCAGTCTCATCATCTGTAAATGGTTTGCCTTTTTGTGCAATTTTTAATGGTATCGCAAAGCTTGCCAGAATAACATTACTTGTAGATTGCTTCTAACTTTAAGTAGATAATTCGTTTCTGACTCATTTACTTCAAACAACAAACTATATGTCACAGTCAAAGCACGTGATTAAGATGCCAATTAGTCTTGCGTCAAATCGAATTAAAACCTACATAGAAATATCAGACGACGGCGTCATTTGAGAGCTTCCGACGGACTGACAACAGTGACGACGCGTGTAATGGGTGAGGGGTGTGGTGAAAAGTGAGTACAAGTGGCTGAGAGATCGAATCGGCGCCTAATCTTCTTTAAAAGATTCAGAATTATTTGTAAAATGTTTTGATAAAATAACTAATATTTGCGTATGGAACTAAAGAGCCGCAGCTTCACATCCAAAGAGCCGCATGTGGCTCGCGAGCCGCAGGTTGCCGACCCCGGACCTAGACGATACTTTCGCATTGTTCTTTATACTTTTATTTCGCAATCACGTCAAGTTTTATTATTTACTTTGTGTAGGAGTTTCAACTACAGAAAGACGTAGATAGTCCAAAGTATTTAAAGGACGGAGGTATTCATTTAGGAGCTTGAACGACGACAGTAAATTGATTGCATTCAATTGTATTGTACAGTGTGTATTCTATTCAAGTGATTCCTAGTTCCAGAGTTTTATATTCATTGTCAAAGGATCTTAGTTGTTTTGAATCTTGAATCTCCGGAGTCACTATATTGTTTGAGTGTTCAGTAATTGTTTAAAAGTTACACTAAATTATAACATCAGAAACGCATTGTCTGATCAACACAATCTTATCGTTACATCAAAACATCATCACATAGAGCACTCAATAGATAAGACGAGCTTATTTCGGGGTCCTACTAATTATTTTATTCAGTTCATACGTTGTAAGCTTCATGTTAAATCTGTTGTGCACTATGGAATCACGGTTACAATGTGTATTATTGCTTAATATATTGCTGTATGTGTTTAATCTTTTCATGATTTCTACTTGAATGATTTAATTGTTTTCTGTCGTAAAGAGAAAGTCTGTCTTTTTTTTTTCATCTAAATAATATCTCCGACTACACTTGGACATCGGGCCAACAGATTGGACTATTGCTGTCACAACACTTCTCAACGTTTAGAACCTGTACTTACTTTGCAACTGTAGTCTACAATTACAAGGTTATAATTGTCTTTTTTAACACTGAGGAAAACAAAAAGATTTAAGTTTTCTAACGAACACGGTTCAGTGATGTTGTAACAATGTCTCAAAGAATATTTCTGGTTGATTTGTTGAAACCGTTGTACAATAAGTGGGACTTGTGCATGTTCTTATCTTATTATATAGTTCTGATAATTAATAAGATTATATACGAAGGTTTATTTCTCCAACCTAAACTTTTCCTCTCTGTCTCTCTTTCCCTCTCTCTCTCTCTCTCTCTCTGACTCAATCCCTCCTTCTCTCTACGTGACAATTGTTTTCTCTCTCTCTCTGACTCAATCCCTCCTTCTCTCTACGTGACAATTGTTTTCTCTCTCTCTCTGACTCAATCCTTCACTCTCTCTACGTGACAATTGTTTTCTCTCTCTCTCTGACTCAATCCCTAACTCTCTCTACGTGACAATTGTTTTCTCTGTTTTTCTTACCTCCTTTCCATTTCTCCCTTGTGTGTGTGTATCTCTCTCTCATTTTTCCTTTTTGTTGCCTTCCTTCAGCCTTTCTCTACCTCACCTGACCTCATCGCTTTCCTTAGAGCAGTACCCTCGCTGTGATTAATCATAAGATAGAAAAAAAACAACTGTTATATAGGTCCTACTTGCGTAAGACTACCTATCGAAATTTAGATTGACATCTTAAGATATTAGTTGTAGTCCGCCGACCCCCAAGGGTCCGCAAGACGAGCATAAGGGGTCCGCAAGACGAGCATAAGGGGTCCGCAAGACGAGCATAAGGGGTCCGCAAGACGAGCATAAGGGGCCGCAAGACGAGCATAAGGGGTCCGCAAGACGAGCATAAGGGGTCCGCAAGACGAGCATAAGGGGCCGCAAGACGAGCATAAGGGGTCCGCAAGACGAGGATAAGGGGTCCGCAAGACGAGGATAAGGGGTCCGCAAGACGAGGAATAAGGGGTCCGCAAGACGAGCATAAGGGGTGCGCAAGACGAGCATAAGGGGTGCGCAAGACGAGCATAAGGGGTGCGCAAGACGAGCATAAGGGGTCCGCAAGACGAGCATAAGGGGTGCGCAAGACGAGCATAAGGGGTCCGCAAGACGAGCATAAGGGGTCCGCAAGACGAGCATAAGGGGTGCGCAAGACGAGGATAAGGGGTCCGCTAGACGAGGATAAAGGGTGCGCAAGACGAGCATAAGGGGTGCGCAAGACGAGGATAAGGGGTCCGCAAGACGAGCATAAGGGGTGCGCAAGACGAGCATAAGGGGTCCGCAAGACGAGCATAAGGGGTGCGCAAGACGAGCATAAGGGGTCCGCAAGACGAGCATAAGGGGTGCGCAAGACGAGCATAAGGGGTCCGCAAGACGAGCATAAGGGGTGCGCAAGACGAGCATAAGGGGTGCGCAAGACGAGGATAAGGGGTCCGCAAGACGAGCATAAGGGGTGCGCAAGACGAGCATAAGGGGTCCGCAAGACGAGCATAAGGGGTGCGCAAGACGAGCATAAGGGGTCCGCAAGACGAGCATAAGGGGTGCGCAAGACGAGCATAAGGGGTCCGCAAGACGAGCATAAGGGGTGCGCAAGACGAGCATAAGGGGTCCGTAAGACGAGCATAAGGGGTGCGCAAGACGAGCATAAGGGGTGCGCAAGACGAGGATAAGGGGTCCGCAAGACGAGGATAAGGGGTGCGCAAGACGAGCATAAGGGGTGCGCAAGACGAGGATAAGGGGTCCGCAAGACGAGCATAAGGGGTGCGCAAGACGAGCATAAGGGGTCCGCAAGACGAGCATAAGGGGTGCGCAAGACGAGCATAAGGGGTCCGCAAGACGAGCATAAGGGGTGCGCAAGACGAGCATAAGGGGTGCGCAAGACGAGCATAAGGGGTCCGCAAGACGAGCATAAGGGGTGCGCAAGACGAGCATAAGGGGTCCGCAAGACGAGCATAAGGGGTGCGCAAGACGAGCATAAGGGGTCCGCAAGACGAGCATAAGGGGTGCGCAAGACGAGCATAAGGGGTCCGCAAGACGAGCATAAGGGGTGCGCAAGACGAGCATAAGGGGTCCGCAAGACGAGCATAAGGGGTGCGCAAGACGAGCATAAGGGGTGCGCAAGACGAGGATAAGGGGTCCGCAAGACGAGGATAAGGGGTGCGCAAGACGAGCAAAAGGGGTGCGCAAGACGAGGATAAGGGGTCCGCAAGACGAGCATAAGGGGTGCGCAAGACGAGCATAAGGGGTCCGCAAGACGAGCATAAGGGGTGCGCAAGACGAGCATAAGGGGTCCGCAAGACGAGCATAAGGGGTGCGCAAGACGAGCATAAGGGGTCCGCAAGACGAGCATAAGGGGTGCGCAAGACGAGCATAAGGGGTCCGCAAGACGAGCATAAGGGGTGCGCAAGACGAGCATAAGGGGTGCGCAAAACGAGCATAAGGGGTCCGCAAGACGAGCATAAGGGGTCCGCAGAATGACGAAAATTATATACAATTAAAATAACTCCTTCGCTTAAAGCCAATTTATCCGATCAGATAATTTGAAAAATAATTAACTCTCCCGGCACTACTGTTTAATAATGTCTATGACGTACTATTCTATGACGTACTATTCTATGACGTACTATTCTATGACGTACTATTCTATGACAACCTAAACCAAAGATTTGAAGACATTTTCCAACTGGGCATTGAACCATTTAGCGCGTGAAGATTTTCAGATCCCAATCACACATGAATTCCTTCTAATATAAGATCAGCGTATTGAAATATTCACAAACGATGAACTGAACCCCAATGTTTGAACACAGATACCACACATTCAGGCTACGAAAACAGATTCCAATGTTGTAGTCTACATTATGGGTCATTGTGCAGAAGTTGTTGACAGCTTTCCCGTCTTCTTGTTTGGTACGACGTGGATTCAGTGACGTCATGAACCTTATCACAAATCAAAGAAACCGACTGGAAATTTGTGATCGTTTAAATTTGCGGTTGCTGCTTCAAACATTGAGCCGGACATAAATACACTCATAAAATCTCATCCACATCCGTCCAATTTGTTTAAATTTTATTTTCAACAATGGTTACAATTTTAACAAACTCTTTTTCAACCAAATGTTGTTCCCTTTACTTCTTAAGGCCTACTATGTATTTATGCAGCATTTTCACTGTGTGAAAGTCGGACTTCTTAAAGGGGTCCCCGAGTCGAAAAAGTTTGAGAACCTCTTCCTTAAGAAATACGGAGACCATTCGTAAACATAAATGCTTTTCAAATGACGTTTGGTTTACACAGCTTACATTATGTAACCAAATAACAGTTCTTGCATGTGACTTGACTTACTTGACTTAATCCTGTGTACTCCCAGAGGAACATAGGGCCGCAACCACACCTCTCTCTGAGCAGCTTTCTTTATCTGCATTAATCCAAATTTTTTCCCGTGTTTACGGAACATAATTGATGATTAGTGAGCTGGAACATAGGCTGCTACTCTAAAACATACACCCTATGTAAAGTACTAGTCAAAGACATAAATGTGGTCGCCATGAAAATACCAAAGATTGATTTGCTACTTTTGAAAAAAAAAAGTACATCACTAAAAAAAGGGAAACTCAATTATCTATAATATAAAGCATAAAGTAAGGCGTATGTATGTATGTATGTATGTATGTAATATGTATGTATGTATGTATGTATGTATGTATGTATGTATGTATGTATGTATGTATGTATGTATGTATGTATGTATGTATGTATGTATGTATGTATGTATGTATGTATGTATGTATGTATGTTCCGAATAGAAATCAAAACCGCTTGACCAATTTTGATAAAACTTGACATAAATTTTCCTTGGGTACTAACTGGACAGTACCGTATGTAAGTAGCCATAAAACAAGCTTAAGACGATAAAAAAAAACACTTGCCTAACTCTATTAAAGTATAACTATTTCATGGCTCTAGGTCATATAGCCATGTTTACATGGGCCAAGACCGAAAGGATCTAGATCTAATTTAAAGAAATACACTTTGCAAAGATAGTTTTTTACTTTTTCGCATGAAAATACAAAATATAGTCCATTGATTTCATTATTTAATAAAATTAACCTTCAAATTTGTGTTTCAAAAGCATTTTTACATAAATAAGTTCCTCATGTTTGCGAAGTTAGATGTCCAGACCATAGACTATATATATACAGGACTGCCAACACTAAGGGTAACTAAGCATAAGTTTCGTTCAACTCCAAAATGTGAGACGAGGTACTTCCGGTATAAACTTATTTTATGACATTCACGATGTTTGAATGATGCTGCCAGCTTGGATAATATATATATTTTTTCTCTTTTCATCACATTTGACAATTTCTTGTTACATTGTATACTATTAATATGAGTTAAATTAGCGATTAATGAAAGAGTCAATACAATTTTGAGAGTGTCATTTATTACTTAGGTAGCCTATAGGCCTATAATGGGTGATAGAAGTTAAGTCTGTGAGTGAGTCAGTCTAAAAAAAAAAACAATAGTGAGTTCCTGAGCCTACACACTGACATCTTTACCAACTTTTTTTTACATCTAGATTCTATACCTATTTTTTTAAATTTATTTGTAGTTTTTTTTTTAAAGATAGCATGCAGTATGCATTGAAAAATATGCATAAAACTTTCAGCTCTGCAAGTTATTAATTTTTTAAACTAATTAAATCCTAAATAACATCAAATTATTCTTAAAGCCAAAAAAAAATTGATTGTTCCAAATTTTTCTTCACCTAATAGAATTCTAGAATCCTTGTTCCTACTTCAATACACATTACTTGTACACGTAGTAAACATGTCAACTTTGACCCAGACTTAGTGACCTATGGCTATAAACTATATCTACAGATACGACCATACACACTACTATCACTTGTTTTTGGACCGCTTTTTAATTATATATATACAAACTAGTTAGAACATTATCTATGTAAAAGCTCTTTTTTAAGTTGGTAAATCAGATTTTGTTGTTATAAAAATCTGGCTATGTCTATCGCACTGTTACCAAAATTATGACTAAGAAATATTTTGAACGTAGTGTTTATCTTTAGTGATGGTTTCTTTATATAGTAGACATAGACATATATATATTTATTTATGTCTATGATAGTAAACTAATTCACCGGAAGTCATTCTTCTAACACTACACTGCAACCAAGGACGCCTCGGTGTACGGGACTTATTTAATTAAATAATATAGGCGTGGTGCGCACAGTTGGCAGTCCTGTATATATATATATAGTCTATGGTCCAGACGTACTTTATATTCCATTCATCGCGCGCTTCTTTCATTGACAAGACAGAAAGTTTACGCATGCGTACAACTTAAAATCTCTCCGACCCTAGATCTAAACACGAACGTACAAAATATAGTCTATTCATCACATTATTTTATAAAAGTAACCTTCAAAATTGTGTTTCAAAAATAGTTTTACATAAATTCGTGCGAGATGTGACTTTAGCCGCGTTGACATACATTTTAATAGTTCTATTCATGTGTCGCGCACACCCAACAGGCAAGATGAGGCCCTATATGGTGAATATTAAATATACTACTATACAATAATTAATAAGCTTATTGAGCTCTTGAAATCACTCTTATTTTATATAGATCTACATCTATTATAATTGTATCTAGACTATTCTAGACTCTAGATCTGGTTTAAATATATATAGGCCTACAAGCAAATTTTTTAAATTAATAAAATGGATTTAGGTCGATAAACTATTTTAATAGCTCCATTCATACTATGTTTACATTCACATTCGCTTTACTTAAAACATTAATATTTCATTAAATTGTTTGTAATACACTATATCAGAGACTATATCGGTGATACGCAAATTAAAATCCGCGGGCCGCGGGTAGTATATGGCTAGTTTATATATATAATTACATTTTAAACGCATGTTAAATTTGTGGAGGTGACAAGAAAACAATATTCTAGATTTCACCTAATTTGCATTTACGATAAAATTTCCTGCCGTTATAGTCCCCCCTTGATGAAAAAAAAATTAAACTTAGGACATACATAAAAAACCCAGCTATTGAAAAATCCTTCAGTAATCCACTTGGATCCAAAATGTTATAAAATTTGGCAGCTCAGTTTTCACACCAAGTTCACAGCTGCAACACTTCAGCCGCACTGCCAACGTTTTTTTTTTTTTTTACCAAGCTCAACGACGTCATCAAAGCTCCTCTGAAAGATTTACTGTTTCAAATCATCTCCCATCTTCAGGTAGCCAATGAATTTCTCGACTCGTATGTCTTGATTAGCATTTGAAATGAGAGCCAGTTATATCGGTTGAAACCCTAGCCCATACAAATTACAACCGTTATTCGTCTGCTTGCGACGTGCTTACGGCCTGTTGGGCATTCTTGTTTGCTTAGACAATGTTTTAAATGTGGATACACAAAAAGAAGTTATCATAAAGACGTAAATATATTCTCTTTTTAAAGAACGTCTGTATTTCATAAGATAAGTGATAATTATTTAAATATATATTTGTATATATGTATAGCTCCTCCTTCGTGATCGAGGATGAGCACATTTCTCAAATCCTATGGCCTCGAAGATGAATACAAAGTCCACTCCTCACTTTAAAAAGCCGGCCGCATACGTGGCATGGGTAGGTTTGGTCAGTTGCAGATAGGCCTGCTTCTTCTCTCAGCTTTTTGTTGGTTCGGCACTCTTTCACCCTTTTCCAAAGAACAGTGGTTTGCAACCTTATTTCGGTGGGGAGACATCACGTGTTATGTCTGCTACGCGTGTCACCAACCGCTTCACTCATACAAATAATCGTCCATACCAATAAACCCGAGTCTCTGCTGCTACATTAAGCACAAAGGGGAAAACGTTTTGAAGGGCCGCAAAGCATAAAAAATGGCCCTCGGTTAGTAACTTGGGCATCACTGAAATATAAACTAAAATAACGAACTAGATCTATATCATTCGTTCAATTAGCAGTTTGTTGATTTTTCTTTCTAGGGCCTAAAACAAAAATAATATAAATAATTATATACATTTCTACTTTATTTTCAAATAATATACCAGTAGTAAATTTTTTTTATTTCATTTGTCACTAAAAAAAATCGATATTATGAGAATGAACCGCTCTTACCACTAAGTCAACCAGCAATACTACAATGTGCGAAATTAAAGCATAAAATAATTGATTAAAATGTTTTATTTGCGATTGTAAGACTTTTCACTTGCTGTTTTGACTACAAACAAACTGTGAAGCAGTAGTAGGTGCTGACCAAACAACAAACACAAACACTTTCCTAGAGCTTCTATTACATTCCACAAAGTAAACAAAACAAACATCGATGTAATACATATGTATATATATATATATATTGTTCAGGCTTCCGCGCGGTGTTGATGCTGGTAGATAGATCTAGTGTAGATCTACGTCTGACTGGAGGTAATACCGAACTCAAAACCACTTCAGTAACACCGGCGAAAAGCCGAAACAAACAAAATATGTAGTCGACGCTGATGCTGTTTACAAATCCATTTAATAACTAAGAAGGGAATCGTCCTATGTCAGCTATGTCCGTAAATCCGTATCTATATTCTACTGCTCTACACAAAGCATCCTCTTTCTAGCGTCACTAAGAGCGTTCTTGTTTTTTAAAGATCTGTCACGTCATTTGTCGCTAAGTAAAACTTTACCCTTATTCCCGAAACAAATAACTAATTCCTAATCATGTCATAACAACTCCTCCCCCTCCCGCTAAAAAAAATTGCCAGTCAATTTTTTATCTACTGTCTTAGTCTTACATTGTGCAAGGGCCAAAATGTAGGGAAACATAAAAGACAACACAACTTGAGTCTTGATTTCGGTTTCAACTTTTTCATCATTGTCCCAAACTCAAGTTGATCTGAACACCTATTTCCCTCAAATGTCACAAAGTGATACTCTCCAATGTGATGTGCCATAGATGACCGCCGACATAGGTGTCTAGCTATACTTTATCACATCACGTTCCAGAGGTTCCACCACTTTCCCTCACACGTCAGGACAGACATTTTACCTAATATGACAAATTAACATTTATCAATAATCGTTCTCCCACTATACACCTAACGTTCGTTCGGGCATTTACAAGTGTATTTTATTTCCTCTCTCCACTTACTTGTCCCAGCGCGACCTAACTCTTTACTGATGTATGATCATGATCAACAACAAGGAATAACTTATAAACTTACTTTCCCTTGATATCAATACCTCGTCGCCTTATAAATGCCCTATCTATTCATACGTCCATACATACAATTCATACATATTAATATTCATACATAATAAATAACTAACATGAGTCAATCTAATACTAACTAATACTACAACAACATAATACCCATCTGATTATGACTACTAGCCAAATCAATTAATTAAGAATAAACAATTTAAATAAAATCCAACTTATTTACACTACGGTTGTATAGTGTTATGTTTCACAGGCTATCCACACGACCCATACATTTGTTCTCTCCAACTGGAGTTAACATCTCTTCTTACACCACTATAGCCCGCGTGTGTCCTTCTTCCTCTGTATGACGTGCGCTTACCGCTACCACAGTCATCGCTTCTATCCTCAATGTCGGATACAGACCTGTGCCTCCTATCCGAACTCGCAATCTTCTGTTCAGATTGTTCTGCCCTACTCCAACAGTCTTTAGCGATGTGCCCATGTTTATGGCAGTTAAAACAAATTCTGTCCTTTCTAAGTTTGTTTCGCCTCATGTTGCCATACCTGTTTGTCCAACTTCTAACCTGTTTGTCAGAAGCGTCTCTGACACCTGCTACATTTCCAAGTAAAACATCTCTAGATAACCTCGGCATGGCTACCCCTTCACAATACCCTGTGTACAATGGAGATCGAAGGAACACTTTGCATGCTTCGAACCTCTTAACTGCGCCGTCTGCCAATCTGACTGATTTGGTATAGCCTAAATAATCATTGGACTTAACTAATCCCCCTCTAATCGCGAGTGTACTGCTAGCTGTGTCCCGGATCACATTTATCTGTTTATTATTTATCATGCCCGGATATAATTTAAACCTATCTTCCCCACAATCAACGTAGTTAATTTCTTCATCTGGTTCACTATCCCTACTATCACGATCCCTGTCTTGGATGCTCCTTACAAAATTAACCCTATCTGGTGACCGATTATCCCTCTCTTGTCTACGGTTTCCTTGATTACCTCTCCTATCACTAGTGCCACTATTATCCTGTGTATTCCTATTGCCAGCTCCATTCCCCCTATGTTTCTTACACTGGTATGCCATGTGTCCCTTTTCCTGACAATTAAAACATGTAACCTCCCTAAGGTTTCTATCACTTGCTTTAGGTCTATCTATTCTCCTATCATAACTTTCCCTGCCATTGTTTTCATTTTCCCAGGATCTATCCTTTATGCCATCATAACTATCCCGACCATTGTTCCCACGTTCCCTGGACCTATCATTTCTCCTACCATAGGTGTCCCTATCACTAACATCATTCCTTCTACAATACTCCCTATCATTGCTATCATTTCCCTTTACATAATTTACCAGGTCAATAACCTTTTTGTGGTCTCTAACTGAAAATGGGTTGTTTGGATAAGCATTCTTAAAGATCCTAATAATTTCTACCAAGTCTCCAATTACCTTAGGGTTTCTCTCTTTTATAAAGGACTGTAGCTGAGGGTCGCATTTATTGATAAAATTGTCAATTAGAATAAAGTTCCTCAACCCCTCGTAGGTGTTCTCCACATTCTCGAATCCGAGCCATTTAGTGAAGAAGTCCTTCTCTGAGTTGATAGTTGTTTGTGGATCAACTTGGCTGGATGGAGTGTTTTCGTAATACTTCTTTCGGAATGTTGCCGCGTTGTGCCCGTATGCGTTTAGCAGTTCCTTCTTTAGCACCTGATAGCTGTTTTGCATCGAGTGATCGTGGTTCTGGCAAATCGTGAGGGCTTTCCCATGCACGAAGTCCAACAAGATTTCGGACCACTCCCTCTCTTGGACATTAAACTTTGCTAGTTTAATTTCAAAGCGTTTCAGATAGTCGCCGATGTCGTCCTTGTCTTCCGCAAAAGGTTGTATTTTCTTTTTCATCCATGCGGCGCTACTATGGCTTTCTATGTTGGCACTATTGTTGCTGTTCCCTTCGATGGGCACACTTACACCAGCCTCTATCCTCATCTGCTCAACTTGAATTCTCACTTTTCTGTCCGCCTCTTCTTTCTTCTCCCTCTCTACACGTTCCGCCTCTCTAACCTTTTCCCTCTCCAACTTTTCTGCCTCTCTAACCTTTTCCCGCTCTATGCGATCTGCTTCTTCTTTTTCCTTTTCTCTGCCTCTAGCTTTCTCTCTCTCCAAGCGTTCTGCTTCCCTAATTCTCTCCTTCTCCAAGCGTTCTGCTTCTCTAATTCTCTCTTTCTCCAAGCGTTCTGCTTCTCTAATTCTCTCCTTCTCCAAGCGCTCTGCTTCCGCCGCCACCATCTGCTGCACATAGGCAGTTAGTTCTTTGCCTCGCAGTTCTAATTCTGTCTTGGCTTCATGGATTAGCTTTTTTCTAAATTCTTCTAGGTCGTAACCTGAAGTAGTTGCCATATTCCTTATTTGTTACTTTATTATACGTTATGGTACCTCTTATACCAACAAACAAAACCCTTGGCGTCTAACTACCAACTTAGACTAATAACCACTTCTACCCTTTCTCAAGATACACTTAGTATCCTTGGTACAAGTGTGTAGGCTACACTTTGACCCAACTGAATACGATGTGCGACACACGCACCCTCAACCGACAACGTGTTACTCAACACTAGTGGCCGGTAAATAGACCAACCTGTCTATTTACAAATACTAAAATTACAACTGGGCAATCAGGCTTCACCTCGAGTGTTCCCCAGATCTAGTCTAGATTACGCTAGATCTTAGTTAGTTACTTCTTACCTGCTTTCACAGCCAGGAGTGTATATAACTTACACCTCATACAAATAAACTATGAAAATAAACTTAAATACGATAAACACCAAACTATAGATCTAGTTCTAATGAATGAGACTTTCGTCTGACAGTAAGACTTAAGACGGGAGTATTGCAAACAATTAATACATGACGTTACTAACAAATGCTTAACTAAATGATTCACATTCACATACAGGACAAATGAACAGCTAAACATATATATGGACCTCTTGCTAGATTACACCTAATTTTAAGGATATCCCCAATCCACCACGATTTAACCTGGTAGTGATAATCTAGCGATTGGTCACTTCCCTACAGACTCTAATTATTCTAAGGAGAAAGTAGTTAAATAACACTTGACTTATCTGTCTAAGAAGTGGCGATAACTCCACAGTCAGTCTCGGGTCCACTCTTCCTACGCTAATGTCTGTCCCGGCGGCAAGGCTCACGGCGATGTCTTCCCTAGCGGTGAGACAAGAACAACGAACGTTTCGGCTCTCCAAGGTCCTTCGGTACTGGTCTGCAATGGCTCCGGTTCTTCGGTGGTACGGCGTCTGGTTCTGGTGTTCACGGTGATCTGTCGTCTGGCTCCGGTTCGTCGGTGGCGTAGAGTCTGGTTCCGGCTGCTGGTTCCGACGCAGGTACGGTGGTTCCAGGTGGTCGTCTGTCCAAAGTGAACCTGGAACGGTCCACTATTGACACAGCGACAAAGTCAAAGTCCAGTGCTAACTACCGGCTATCTGGCTATCTAAAGTGTAGCACAGAATTCAGCCGAGCTGTAGATCAAATTAGCACTACTGTACTTCAGTGCCGTAGGCAGTACGATGTCTCCTACGTCAAAAGTTCTTTGGCGTGACCCCAACGGTCGATCTTGGCCTTGCAGACGGTGACCTTCACGTTCGTTCTCACTATGCCGGGCAGGCGATATCTCTTCAGTACGGAATCGACAGGACGGTTTTCTTCCCTCCACAAAACTGCAGCCTTCTCGATACAAGCTTCAATACGATGCCACAAGTATGGGCACTTACAAATCACAACTGTAGATCTAGATCTATATTTCGTTACCTCCTAGTTCTACGAGTCCAGGATCTCACTGGCTTTCCTTCGCCGACGTGGCTGTATAATCAGGGTCTAGCTGCAGACTAGGCCGATGACGTTAACTTCTGCCTCCTCCTAACAGAGGGCTTCTATTCTTCTTGATGTTGCTGCCAGTAAGCTCCGAGTCGGGGGTCGCCACGTTGTTCAGGCTTCCGCGCGGTGTTGATGCTGGTAGATAGATCTAGTGTAGATCTACGTCTGACTGGAGGTAATACCGAACTCAAAACCACTTCAGTAACACCGGCGAAAAGCCGAAACAAACAAAATATGTAGTCGACGCTGATGCTGTTTACAAATCCATTTAATAACTAAGAAGGGAATCGTCCTATGTCAGCTATGTCCGTAAATCCGTATCTATATTCTACTGCTCTACACAAAGCATCCTCTTTCTAGCGTCACTAAGAGCGTTTTTGTTTTTTAAAGATCTGTCACGTCATTTGTCGCTAAGTAAAACTTTACCCTTATTCCCGAAACAAATAACTAATTCCTAATCATGTCATAACAATATATATATATATATATATATATATATATATATATATATATATATATATATATATGAGAGAGTTAAATGACATTGCATCACACGATTATGTATGTGCGCGCGTGGGTGTTGTTGTCAAGCGAAGCACTGACGCGATTAGCTTCTAGCAAAGTTGCGAAAGAATGAATCATTTCATGAGTAGGCATGATCTATTTATTGCGCTTGCTCTTGAGGGACCATCCACTTATGACGCCGACAGGTGTGCATGTCTGGGTAGAAGAAAAAGGTAGATTTTTTTTTGGGGGGGGGGGGGACGGGGAAGGAGTGGGGAGGCGGGGCTCAGAAAAGGAGCAGAAATCAGATTGTCTAGTAGACGTATAAAGATGTACATTTACTTCATGCTATTAAGGCGTACATCAAAGTGTGTCTTACAAAGACAATATTTAGGTGATCGAAAAGAAAGCATTTTATTATGAACACACACATTATTTAGTTTCGGTGCATTGATTTTGATTATTACCTGAATCGAACTAACATCTACTGCCTTTAAAATATAAGAAGCTTGATTGGGCTTCTGGCCACTACCATAGAGCCTCACACCAAAATGATCTATGTAACCATTATCATATTTCATATTAGATTTAAAGGTAAAATGATTAATTTAAGTACGGGATATTGGCTCGGCTTATGTTGTCAACAGAGTTTAGAAATATTTTTAAAATAGTTTTTATGTGATCAATCTCACAAAATATGTTGTATATCTTTGAAATACATCTGGGATTTACTTGTACCTGTGACGCACTTGTAACGCGCTAGTTATGTACTTGTTATGTACCTGTTATCTACATGCGAGGCATCTGTGACGTACTTGTTATGTACCTGTGATGTACTTGCGATGTACCTGTGATGTACCTGTGAAGCACTTGTTTTTTACCTGTGATCTTATCTTATCTTATATAATACAGACGTTACTTCAAAAAAAGAAGATGATTACGTCCTACGCGTCATGCATTCAGTCATGCATATTAACCAATGACTTAAATTCTGCCAAGTCACTGGTTTTCCTGGCTAGCTCAGGCAACCCATTCCATGCTCTAATAGCACTAGGGAAGAAGGAGTACTTGTTGATGTACTTGATGTACTTGTTATGTACTTGTGATGTCCTTGTGATTTACTTGAGACGTACTTATTATGTACTTGTGATGTACCTTTGATGCAAACAAGGAAGTGTCTCAGTAAATATGTATATTTCGGAACCACATCAGAAAAATATTAAATAGAATTTAAATATTCATTGGTTGAGTTGGTTTGTCTAAAAGTCACATTGCCTAACCGCGTATATTGTTTCATTAGGTTATGTAAAAGAGATTTTCTGTTCCTTGTTATTATTGTGTTTTTTTTAAAACTGCTAGCGCTTGCTTCATGCATTACAAAACTTTTGTTTTTAACTACATGTAGTTTACCTAGAAGATAGCAGATCGATCAAAATAGAATGACATAAATAGAACAGATTTCAGGATATGTATAAGAGCACTCCATCTCACGCGTTCAGCAATAACATGTCTATGTAAAGTAAATGCACGCAATCTTTATCTTACATATACAGATGTTCCTTGACAAAAAAAAAAGATAACCGCATCCAACGCGTGTAAATGTGTAAATCGTAAGTCGGCAGACTTCCCCTCTCCACCATAACCATTAATTCTATAGCACTTCCGATCCACCATCATAACCACAGCAGCTTTTCCACACCACCAGTACCACATGATGACTACAATGAGATGTGGCATGTAATAGCAGCACTATGGGAGAGCGGTTGGTAAGAGTGGAAGGTGAAGAAAACAGGGTGAACACATAGATACGATTCGACAAGGACTCAAACCACGGACCTCCGAACTGGCACCATCTCTTAGCAGCGACAGGTACCAGTTTAATAACTAACTACCATCACGCCCCCCCCCCCAAAAAAAAAAAAAAGAAAAAAAAACTTTAGTCAATAGAGTTCTCTGGACACGCATCATCACCAGTGTCACGTGATTGTTTCAGCGCTAAAACTTTGAAGCTTATTTATGTCCCATTAGTACATCGCCATTAGCACACCATCATTACCACACCATCATTACCACACTAGCATTACCACACCATCACTACCACATCATCATTAACACACTAGCATTACAACACCATCACTACCACACTAGCATTACAACACCATCATTACCACACTAGCACTACCACATCATCATTACTACACTAGCATTACAACACCATCATTACCACATCATCATTACCACACTAGCATTGCAACGCCATCATTACCACACTAGCATTACCACACCATCATTACCACACTAGCTTTACCACACCATCATTACCACACCATCATTACCACACTAGCATTAAAACACCATCTTCAGTGGGAAGCGTGGTCGAGAGGCTAAGTGCGCTTGAACTTAGCTTGTCTCGGCTACCTAGAAGGGGGGCTCGAGGTTCGACACCTGATTCGGGCAGAGTTGCGTTTACTGAGCGCCTAAAGGCAGCACTGAAAACCAACTCTTAGATACCCCCTACCCCCCACCGGTCCACAAATGAGATTGGACCAAAGCGCTCTGAGCATGCTATAAGCATGAAAGTAGCGCTATATAAAAGCTATAATAATAAAAAAAATAATAATCATTACCACACCATCATTACCACACTAGCATTAAAACACCATCATTACCACACTAGCATCACCACACCATCATTACCACACCATCATTAACACACTAGCATTACCACACCATCATTACCACACTAGCATTACAACGCCATCATTACCACACTAGCATTACAACGCCATCATTACCACACTAGCATTACAACGCCATCATTACCACACTAGCATTACCACACTAACATTACAACGCCATCATTACCACACTAGCATTACCACACTAGCATTACAACGCCATCATTACCACGCTGCTTTGGAACATTGGTATTGCCACACCTGCATTTCAACACCAGCAACTACATGTGGAGGGTATCAAGTTGGTATTCGGGTGATTTTGAGCTTCGTAGTGGTATTAAGGGCGTCCAGCCCACTCTACTACGTACCTGACACTAGTCGTGGAAAGTAATGGCCGTTGCGCTGGGCGTTACGCTGGCCCGTCAACCATAGAAACAAATGAAACATCTGTTCCATGGACGTTCTGAAAGGGTTGGTGTGGGAACTAGTACTTACATCGCCATTACCACATTATTATTACCACCACCACCACCACCACCGCTGTTCTTCCTAAAATCTTTCCTTTCTTCTTTCCTCTTATCAATTTAACATGTGTTTGTCTGTGTGTGTGTGAGTGCATAATGATTATTAACGACTTCAATGAACTTTTTAAAGAAAAATGTCCCAGAAAAATCGGAAAAACAGCCACCCGCTTCATCATAACTACGTCAAGTCGTTGCGAAGTGGGCGACTTTTATCTATCAAGACTGGAACCGAGCGGTACAAAAACTCGTTTGTTCCTTATTCGGTCAGACTATATCAACGCCACCCTTCGATCAGGAAACATGAAAAGGGTCAAGATGTCTGTGTGTAGTCGCTGAATGAACTCTTTATGTTGTGTCTGTTCTATTTATGTGTATGTTTCTGTTGTGTTGTTTTTATATGAGAAAAGAGTCCTTGTAATCACAACAAATTTCCATAAGGATCAATAAAGCAGTTGTGACAGGTTGGGGAAAGTGACGAGTGTTTGGCGCGTTTAGTGTTTAGCATATAAATCGGGAGCAGGCACGCAACGAGACAAGCAATGAAAGATAGATACAAAATTAAAAATGAAGAATATTTATTTACAGAGAAGAATAAAAAGGGGGAGGGTTTGCATCTATCTCTAATCAATACTATATTTAATCATCACTCTTGCACTTAATAAGAGAGTATGTCAGTTTGTCTTCTGAACTTAGCTGGTTGTCCTGTTGATGTCGCAGCTGGCTGTGATCCTGGCTTGAGGTTCTGCAGCTAAAAGTGGCGCTCTAGCGGGTAGAGGGACGCCGGTGGTACGGTTCTTGTGGAGTCTCAATCCAAAGTTCTGATATCTGTAGTGGGCACAGTAGGGCGGGTGGCCGGCTACCGTGGGCACAAGTTTACTGCGGGCAGAGCTGATCTGCCGTGGGCAGCGTAGTGAGCTGGATATGGCCAGTGGGTTGCAGAGGGTTGGCGTAGCTATGACGTCTCGCACAGATCTGGGTCTATAGGGACGTCGCACTAATAAGTTGACAGGTGGGCTGCCGAATAGGCGGACAAGTAGATCCGATAGCGCCAAGTTGAGTAGATCCACGTAGGCAGTAGAAAATACTCAATAGCAAGTGGGCAAGTGATCCGATAAATAGGCAGATAATGCCAAATAAATAGGCAGGTAAATAGGCAGTTGATCCAAATAAATAGTTGAGTAGATCTCAGTAGGCAAGTGCAGTGCTAAATAGCACTAAGCACATAGCCAGACACCTGAGGGAGGCTGCGGATAAATAAAGACAAGTTAGGACATGTCTCTCATGCATCTTATCGATGCCCTAGACTGAGGTGCATTCGTCAGATTGGTAAAATTGCTTTTGAGCACAAAGGGGAGATGATGACAAATGGGATTTGGAAAAAAGATGGTTGATAGTAGCAATATAAAAATGTACATAAAAGTGGAAATAAGAAACTCAAATAGACAACACAAGTTGGAAGAGAAAAAGGGAGGGGGAATGGGCGGTGGTCAGTGACCATGACGGTTTGTTTACATACGACCGTCGGCCGAGAACAATGGAGTTTTCGAATGGGGAGAGCGTCCGTTCAAGGGGCGCAACTCTCGTGCAAGTAAAATGAGTAAAGGGGGAGATAATTCATATATCTTCTCTAAGCGCAGTATTGGTGCGCTAGGAAAATTATCAAGGCGGTCAGCCGAGATAAAGGAAATAAAATACGATATACATGGTTGCGTCAACGATCAGTTGAGCAACGTAGCATTAATAGATTAATGCAATACATAAATTTATACATATACCATGTTTATGTTTTCTACTTACGACAGTGAGAAATACACAATGCACTAAGTAAATATAAATGAAATACTAAAATACACATGATAGTATCCAGTGAGAAATATACACAAAAGTAATTAAGATGGAACTTGTGATTAAGTTCGGCTTACCACCAAGTATTCCTCTGGAAGTAAGAATAAATGATATAGTCCAGACTCGACTGACAGCGATAGAGAAATGAGAGGGTCTGGCTTGATTTAATCTACCTTATATATAGGTCTGGAAAATGTGGGCGGAAACAGGAAATGTCCTTGGCTAAGAATTATCTTACACGTGGGTGAAGTCCGACAAGAGTCGCACCTTGGAGCGTCACGAGGCGTGTTGGTCCGAGTGATCTCCTAGATCAAAGAGAGACGTGGGAGAGAGATTGGGGGGGGAAGAAAGATTGACTCGCATTCCACCCAAGGTGGTGTCAACAGCGATTGTCAGACATCCGGCCGGTAAGACCAAAGAGATTGCGTGTTTATCTTTCCCCGATCAAAGGCAGATAAATGAAATGACGCCAAGGTGGTGGACCAAGTCTAGCCTGAAGAGGTAAAGGTGGGGCGGGTGAACAAAGTGGGGATAGGACGGGGAAATAATTAAAATAAAATAAATAAATAATAATAATTAATGATAGTTAATCCTGTGATAAAATGAGTGACTCTGACAGCAAGCTTTTGACTTGTCACAGCAGTCTTAGTCTTAGTATTAAGATGTGATCCCATTAGATCAGTTTAGGAAACTTTAGGTCATTAAAATGCTAAGAACTAATAATTGTCTTTATTGGGGACCATTTCCCAATGAAAAACGATGGAAATGCAATATTTTCAACACAACCCCCTCCCAACTATTTTCTTATATTTATAGTTTAACTAGACGCCATTTGAATACACCCTCAATAAATGTTGTTTGATTAAAATAACTACACCAGCGAAATTGACATACAGAAGTGTCAATGTGACATTCTATTCATACACCAGAGCGTTCGCAAAGTTGAACATCACTTACTGGCTTATTATTCTGATGTTAGACTGTTCTATTTTAAATAGAATGAACCTACCACACCTTTCCCCTTTCAATGTCAATCTGTTGATCTAAAAATAAATAGCCTTCTAATTTCATTATAATACATGTTTCAAGAGGCATTGCTTTGGAAAAAACAAAATATTACTCGGATGACCAGCAAGTGGACAAGAGTCACTTATGTCATGAGGTCAAACCTGTTAATGAAGAAATAATTTCACATCAAGAGATTTAACAGTTTGCTGATCTTTGTGGGATGCTAGTACCCGCAGGTATGTGTGTGTGTGGTTGTTCTGATCTGGCAGTGACAGCATTGTCTGGCCACATGATGTCCCTCACTTGACATGTCAACTTTCATCTGACACATCGCTTGTCACTGGGGAAATATGGACATCCCTGATGCGAATCACCCGTTTCATTTCTCTTTATTATTCTTTCACCCTTGTTATTGCTCTCCTTCCCCTCGTCAAGTGATTCCACCATCACTCGCTCCTCATAACACAGCTCCTGTATGGCCTTGACTTTAATGTCCTTGCTTGTACTAGTTGAAGGGATAACCCATTTAATTGTGGTCCTGATGGCAAACCCTTAGCGCCCACAATCTACAGCTGTTTATGGAAATGATCAGGAATTTTGAAAGCTCCCGCTCCCCCCCCCTCCCCATGTTATACATTAACATTAGTTGTTATTAGTGAAATGAATTAATTCCGTTGGCAAGGGAAATAATATTGCGATATTGTGTATACTATAATGTAGTGTGCAAATGGAATTCATTCATGACTTTGGCTTATAGTGTTGTTTGTTGTTTTATTTAGATTATTATCACTAATAGTATATTATAATGTCTTGACGTTCCATTATCTACTTTTATTGTCTATTCATCATAGTATTAAATTTTATTTCAGAAACTATTTTTATAGGGAATTTCCTTTTCTTAGACAGTAAATGTGGAATTTGACATACACTTTTGCGAAATGCAACTCAGGTGTTCCACCCTGTACATTATCAACACTCACGATTAGGAATATTATAAAACATAAACTCTGTAATTTAGTGTCAGTGATTACATGTGTCAGCTGCCTTGTCAAGATAATATCATATAACAACCTCGCTCAGTGGCGTCACTAGAGTATGCGGAGGTAGCGGTACGCATTGGGTGACATGTTTAGGTGATTTTAATAAATATACATTGTAAAATAAGCAAAACTATTTGAAAAAAAAATGTCATAAAATTTTCAAATAAAGAATTGACTAATTAAAAATTTGTTCAAAAATTGATGAAAATATGTAATCAGCTTACTGCATTGACTCAACAAAATGAATTTCTATTGAGAAAAGTGGATAAAGTTGATAGCGGGGGTTGGAATTCTGAACTAGCCGCACCGGATGACACCGACTCTAGTGACGCCCTGACTTCGCTTGGTGTATCCGTTTCCTATCTCAAGTTTTTTTTTAGTTGGCTCTCTTGTGTTGAAAGAGTGACTTCCCCTCATACTCATAGCTTCTGTTTCGTATGACTTTGGGGATTTATTGGACTTCATTAAAAGAAATACTGGGATCAATGTTCTTTAATGAAGCTCCGTGTCAATTAGTTAGTATATGTTTTCAAATAATAGAGTTGCTCAGATTTAGCAATCATTCCTAAATTTACTTAGATTTTGTATATTGTACTTTGTTTTTTGAATAAATATTGTTGATATGCAATTTTCTTTTCACCAATTTAGTATTCTGAATTATGTAATTAAGTGTTTTGATATTTGTAAACTGAATAACAATTTGCAGAAGTATAAAAAGTGTTTATATGTCCATCATCTACTTATGGGCTTTGGTAAGTTACCCTTTCGTTTAAAAGAATTAAGTGTATGCACAGACATGCACATCCTTTTAAATTTTAATAGGCTGTTTGAAGTGATCCCCCAGCTTTCATGAACCATGCAACATATTGCTTGTGCGCAGTGTTAGGTGTGGGTAAATTCTTGTTCATAAAATGATTGACACATTTCGAATTTTTCTTCAGATTGGAAGATAATTACATCCTAGCAGACCAAACCTACCACAGGACTTTGGGGGATGGCGGCGTGCTGGGCTTGAACCCAGGACCATCTAGAAAAATCTAGACCATCGAGCGACAGTCCAAAGCGCATACCATGCTGGACTTACCCATAGGCAACCAAAGCTATAGCTTAGGGTCCTCATTTGCTTCGAGGCCCTCTGAAAATTGTTCCAGTGATATTTTCAATCATTTTAAAGAAAAGCAAATGAAAAATATGTTGATCACAAGGGTCTCTATATCTCAAATAGCTTAGGGCCTTATCAAGACTGAATCTGGTCCTGTGTGGGCTTCTGATCAAGTTGAAACTTTGTACAATTACTCATTGTCGATGACAACATATGAAGCAATAAAAAATTAACTAAGTAGTTAATTGATTAATGCTAAATAAATTAAATATTCGTGTTTTAAATAGAAAAGGGAATATAGTTGTTGCAGTATGGCAGTAAATGTGCGGCTCTTTCCCTTGTGTAAACTTTTTTTTTTAATTTTTATATTTTGCATGTTCTTTTTTACTTGTTGTGGATTATTTTAAATTAACATTTCGATCAGTGGTTCTCAGCCTAATGGATAAATAAATTTCCGACACACGTGTGAAGTGCCGGTCAGCTAAAAAAAAAAATCGTCCATTCGAGCAGTGAGACACTGAGACACTGAGACTTCAATCAGAACAGTGGGCGGAAAATTCGAAGCGCCTGATAACATCAAGTCTCGTGTCGGATAAGGTTCGCGGGCCGTAATTTGTGCATCATCCATTTAAATATTATTTTAAAAAACATTTTTTTAAAATTCTGATAAGAAATCAACACAATGTTTCGTTAGAAAAGAAAAGCAAATTCAATATGTTAGTGTGTTTTTTATTTTTATTTACTTGTGACAGAGAACACTTTCAACACTTTCACATGTAGTTTTTGTTGTTTATCCAATGTATTTAACAAATGATACTAGTCATTCAAAATTAAAGACATCAATAATTGAATTAGATTCCCAAGAACAATAACAAGCTATTCAATTCATGGTATAAAGCTCCTTATATGTATATATTCTTGTTGACCAAATATGAAGATGACTCTAAATTTTATAATTGTCGATTAAAGTAAAGTTTTATTTATTATCAAAGAAACTACTATTACTACATTCGTTTGGACTTTGGACCTTTCAGCCTGTATCCAATGGCGCAGGACACACGACTTGTACAAAAAGTGATAATTACTGATGTACAGGAACATTTTTTTGCGTTGTTTAGCTCAGTTCTAAGTGGTACATATTGTTGGTCATATTAAAAATGTACAACAGGAATTCATGCACCAACAAAGACCATTATGTTTCTCTGAATTTTAGGGCTTCCATAGAAACCAAAGACAGTTCCTTTTGAAAGAATCCTATTTTCAAGGACTTTCGTTCGATTGGCATGTATGACACCTGTGTACGTACATGAGTGTACAACAGAGAACAATAGACAACCTGATGATCGTCAAGTTTGAACAACGTCTGAACGATATTAACCTGAATTGTTGTGAAAACATGGAACTGACGGTTTTGTCTTAATTGTTTTTGGCAATGTCATCCTCTACTGAGTAAACACTTCAATCTAAGACTCTTGCAACTCAACGCCTACGGAAGTTCGACTCCATCTGCCTGAATGAACAATTACTTAAAGTTCTGTCTAGGAAAGATTCAAGCAGATGCTGATTATCACATCCCTATTATCGATGGCTCGTATCCAAAGACGCTTGGACTATTAAAACAAATAACTTGGATTGGAAAGGGTTTGTGATGATTATTATTCATTCCGTTGTAGTCAATGGCAGTGCACATTGATTTTTTTTTACAGCTGTGCAGTCATCTTCAATTTAAATATAATAACAATAATATATTCATCTTAAATTTAAATATAATAACAATAATATATTCATCTTCAATTTAAATATAATAACAATAATATATTCATCTTCAATTTAAATATAATAACAATAATATATTCATCTTCAATTTAAATATAATAACAATAATATATTCATCTTCAATTTAAATATAATAACAATAATATATTCATCTTCAATTTAAATATAATAACAATAATATATTCATCTTCAATTTAAATATAATAACAATAATATATTCATCTTCAATTTAAATATAATAACAATAATATATTCATCTTCAATTTAAATATAATAACATACTTTTATGTTGTCTTCCCATCACTGTACCCAGTACTCAGATGGAAGAACTTGCAATCAAGACAAACATTTCTAAAAAGCCTAAAACCAAAAAGTAGAATTCTGTATTTACTGTCTCACAATAATGGAGCTTCGAGATCAAACGAAATAATTAATTGCCAATAATTGATATTGTTTCTGTAGCTGGAGAGACTATTGAAATAGTGCAAACCTTTAAATACTTTGGTACTTTCCTAGACAATAAACTAAATTTTACTGCAAATACTGATTATATCAGCAAAAAAGGGCAGCAAAGATTACGTTTACTAAGAAAACTGTCCTCGTTTAATGTTTGCGAAACGGCCTTGGCTATGTTTTATCTCGCTCACATCTGCAATATTTTAAGTTTCAATATCACTGCCTGGTATGGCAATGTGAGCATTAAAAATAGTTGTAATGTTTTTTGTTTGGTGTAATGCACAAATTGTAAGACAAATTTCCATACGGACAATAAAGATTATTATTATTATTATTATTATTATTATTATTATTATTATTATTATAATTGTTTAATTTGGAATGGTTTCGTTTTTTTTTTGTTAGAAACAATACAATGATTGTTTAAAGTTTCATCTTGTTCTGAGAATGGGTGTGGGAATAGTAATGTCATATCTCTGAATACTGAATTTATAAAAAAAAATTAATTACCAGTAATTAACTGACTAATTGGTGAATTTATTTTTATTGATTCAAGTATTGTCTTTGCCAACGAATACGTGTCCAAAGTTTCAACCTGATCCCAGAATAAGTGAGGGAGAAATAACACGTTCAAACTTTTACCAAACAAGCAGACAGACAGACAGACAGACAAAGTGAATTTATATAAACTTTGTCAAAATCCATCTGTGGTTGTTTTTGATAGATATGGCTTCCATTGTAAAGCCAGTTCCAATGGTTGCGACTAAATAAACAAGCCAGGCACGCTTCCATTTATTCTTTTTTCTTTCCTTTTGTAGAATGTAGATGTATCTTTTGAAAGGATTGGGGGAGGGGGGGGCAATGTCTCGTGACGTCATATATCCCCCCCCCCCCCGTCTTGTTTGTCCCTTGGAAACTCCAAGTCTTAAAAAGATGACATGGCAACAGTTGGACTAATTAAGTGACGTCCCAAATCCTCTCTGGAAACCCCCCCCCCCCCCAAATCGTCGAAATTCGTGTAACGTGTCTCTGCATTTATGGTTGTGAGATCAATTCGACCTTCGACATTTTTTTTTTTCAGTTTAATCTTTCTGTTTAGCGCGTGCGTGTGTTTGTGAATGTGTGTGTTTGGATGTTTTTCTTTGGTTTCCCGGGAGATACATTGTTTACTTCCTGATGTCTTTGAAGATTGTGTGTGTTATGTGAGAATGGTGTATGTGGTGTATGAATGTGTCAGTGTGTGTCATGTTGAGCGTATGTGTGTTTGAATCTGGATACTAAAAGAGAGGCTCGACGACGAAGTCCAACAAAAGTCCTGACTATTTAACATGCATGAAGGCTTCCCTCAACTTATACTGATAGACCAGAACTAATCAATATTTTTCTTTTCGGGACAAAACACCACCACCAGTAATCGTCATCCCTACTGCCTACAAATAAAAGGGGGTGACAATAAAAACAGTTTCGTTTAATACAGATAGATAGGATAGAGTTGTCAATCAACATCAACAGGTGTACACAAGTACTCTTGGTAGAATACACCATCAACAGATGTACACAAGTGCTCTTGGTAGAGTAGACCATCAACAGATGTGCACTAGTCCTCTTGGTTCACGAGCAACAGATGTACACAAGATGTACACAAGTACTCTTAGTAGAGTACACCATCAACAGGTGTACACAAGTACTCTTACTGGAGTACACCATCAACAGGTGTACAGAAGTATTCTTACTAGAGTACACCATCAACAGGTGTACAGAAGTACTCTTACTAGAGTACACCATCAACAGGTGTACATATGTACTCTTAGTAGAGTACACCATCAACAGATGATAAGTACTCTTAGTGTACACGATCAACAAAATGTACACAATTACTCTTAGTGTACACGATCAACAGATGTACGCACGTACTCTTAGTGTACACAATCACGCAACAAAGTTCTAAAGTGAGGAAAGAAGTCAGAGCTCAAGAGTTCTCAGCTCAAGAGTTCTCAGCTCAAATTACAACTTTGCTACAAAGTTCCATTTTTATTTGATTCAACTTGAACGAACGAAATAATTGAATAAATTAAAAATTAAAGAGCTCTTGGTCTTGTATAGCTGACATTCAATATGTTTTTTGTTAGCAATTTAAACAAGATGTAGATCTATCTCGTGAAGCCAGACAAATACTCTGATTGCTTTTTAGTGGCCACCGTAAGGGGAAAAAGCCGCTATTAGGTTTGTGCAAAATGTCCGTCTGTCCGTCTGTCACACTCAGATCTCGAAAACTAGAAGAGATATGAAAAATATTATTTCACCATTAAATGCGGCTTGAAAAGTATAGGTGCAACGGCTACTTTTAGTTTTCTAAAAGCAAACCGTTTAATTTATAAAATTAATTATGCAAGCGAATTTTTCATAAAAATACACCTATTCTAAAACAATAACGTAAATGTAAGGGAGGCAATGTTACAATATGCTCACAAAGACGAACAGGTTTTGCATATTTTCAGTATCACGCTGTCAAATATTTTTATAAAATGTACTAGAAATGTTTACAACAAATATAAATATTAATTAAAGGTGTTTTTTCTGGTCAACTAGCTGCTAAAATTAAAAGAAAACATTTATGTTTGTTTACAAAGGCTAAAAATGCACTTTGTATGTAAATATCACGCACATTTTTTTAAATGGACTTTTTATGCAGCGACTTTCGTGTAGTAGCGTAAGCCCGGCCTTGACATGGTGCTGAACTAATTTCTTAAACTTTTTTAAAAAATCAGATTTTATTTATTTTTTGTTTAGTGCCCTCATCAGAATAAAAAAGGTTATTTTTGTGCGATTTGTCTGTCGGTAGTTCTGTCCGTCACGATTAGATAAAAAACAATAACTCTAAAAGCTATTGAAAATCTGATTTACCCTTTAATGTTCCTCCCGTAACATCTCAATAGTTTTAAGTATCTAAAATTGATTGTTCCGGATTTTTTTGTGTGCAATACTAATCAACGCCTACAAATGTTTGTTTGCTCTTCTAACTTATATAACATTTAATTTCCATGTTTAAACGTTGCAAAAACACATTATCAATAATAAGTTGTTCCGTTTTTTATGTAAATAGCATATTAATGCTAAATCAAAATCTCTATACTGACTTATATTTCATTAAGAGTAAAAATGTTCCGGATATTGTTTTATAAAAAATGAATTATACCTAATGATTGTTTGAAATCGCATAATTGACTAATATTACACGCATATTATTTGACAATGCGTCACTATAATTTGATTATCGATATCAAATTGTTCCGTATTTTCATCTATAAACAAATTTTAAAAATATCGACAATAGGTTGTTTAGGGCTTTAAAAAAAAGTAATTTACTAGAATTGATTACTGAAAATCCCTTTTTAGACATTTTATTTTCTTGCTGAAACATAACATAAAAGTTTAGTAATCGATAAAGAATGTTCCGGATTTTGTTTTGAAAAGAAATCGACTTACATTACTTACATTTTCTTTCAAATCGTCGCCAGAAATTTCCGAATTTATTTAAAAATCTACTAACGCCAAATAACTGTTTGAACTCCCTCTTCTAATTAATAAACAAATAATCTTCTCATTTACGAAATAATGTTATTCCGGATTTTTTTGAAAAATATTTTAACTCACTTCTCTCTTACAGTACAATTAATTTTCTACCTAAACCATAAAAAAAATCTAATTATCGTTAATATTATGTTCCCATTTTTAAGGTAAACAAGATCCAAACACCAAAGTAAGGTATGAATATCTCTCCACAAGGCTGTAGTTCTTCTAATTTTTATACGAGACCATCCAACAAATTTAATTAACGGTATTACATTTATCTGGAATTCTCTTTTTCTTTTACTATTAATACAAACATCCGGAACAATCTATTATATAAACTTAAATCAATTGTGTTCATACCTAAAATTATTGCAATGTTTTGAAACGTAAAATAAAGGTTAATCCATTTTTAATAGCTTTCAGTTGTTGTTGTTGTTTTTATATAAAGATGACGGACAGACCGACTGACAGACAAAACGCAAAAACAATGTGGCTTTGATCCTCTTTAAATAAATTCTATTAGAACTCAGTGCACCAATGTCTATGAACCCTCGTTAAATATCTCGTGTTAATAAAGACATTTTTTTTATGGTACCGCTACTAGCCTATTGTGAGGTAATGGAATTTTTTTTCCTTTGACGTCATATGGAACTAATTCTTTAAATGAAATGCTTAAAGAACGCACTCGGTACACCAATGTCTATGAACACTCAATAAACGGCTCGTATTGATGAAGGCGTTTTTTTAGTCTAGGCCGTGCGACGTAGTGTTTTTTTTCCCTTTGACGTCATATGGAATGAATTCTTCAAATGAAATGCTAAAAGAACTCGATATAGTAATGTTTATTAAGCCTCGTTATGTGGCTCGCATTTAAAAAAGGAATGATATCTTGATTTAGATCTAATCTAGGTTTTTAGTGGCCCCCGTAAAGTTTAAACTAGATCTAGATTTTTATTACAGTATATCTAGATCTGGATTTATATTCTAATTAAAATTAATTTAGAGTCTAGATCTAGAATTTCTAGATCTAGTTTAGACTAAAATAGACTAGATTAAGATGTAGAATTTCAATTTCTAGACATAAAGTGTAGATTTTGATTTCCAAACGTTTTGATAATATTGCAATATTGCAATGTTATAATAGGGTCTATACTAAAACTAATATACTATTTTTAAATTTAATGTTGCATTCAGTCTATTGATAGATTATCTAGGATCTTTTTTTTTTACACAAATCTTATCTAAATTACAGCTACATTATTCGAAGTTCATATTTTAGATCTAGCTCTAGTAGATATAGATCTTAAGAGTGCTAAATCAGAAGTTTAATTTAGGTAGATCTACATCCTCATTCTAGTTCCATTTAAATAAAAATGCCGATATCTCTATTGATAGGCCTAACTGTGCTGAGACATCGAAGTAAAAGCACGATATATCTGTTCTTTTCATTTTTTTGTTTTTTAATTACAAACCTTCCGTAGGACGATGGGGATGGGAGCATGCAGGGTTTGAACCAGGGACCATCGATAAATCCGAACGACAGTCCAGCACGCAAACTAAAGGACCAGGCAGGGTTCATACCCTGCTTGTTGCCAGTTCTCCATCGTCCAGCGCGAAGTGAATTATTTTAAACTTAGAAGAAACACCCGAAACATGTAAAACAAAAAAAAACAACATTTTTTTACAACGGCAAATGAATCTTTGAAACATTATTACGTTTGACCATGAAAATTAAATAACCTCTTGAATATTCTTTGCGAATAGGCAGATCCGACAGGGATCCGACTTCGACGGGGGCCGCCTCTGAGTTTGTGTAACACAAACTCTCTTTGTAATCTTGTTTTTTTTTTTCTCTTTTGGTCCTAAAAATTATTATTTGAACATATTTTCAGTTTTTAATTATGTTCCTTAAGGTGGTTGCTGCCTGAGCTATAAGCACTTCGCTGACAATAAAATGTTTCCAGTCATATATGTCGCAAATAGTCTTTGACAATCAGTCCAACTTTTGACCTTCACGTGTAACTCTGATATTGGGTCCGGTGGAAGGGGCAAAGGGAAGTAACTGTCACCTAAACCTGTAAGCTTTGGACAGGAAAGACTCGTTAGTCCTCAAAACTCTTAAACTTAACCCAAACATAAGAAATGTTTTGTAAGTCAACCCCGAGGAAAAATTAAGAGTCGGCGACCTTTAAGCAGCTTGCATCACACAGTGCCATAGCCTGGCAGAACCTGCGACGCCGCTAATTCAAAATAATATTGGCTATTTGCCGTTCCTCTGGATACATCATTTGCATAGAGATGGTGAACTGCTGTTTCGACAACATTTCGACCATACCTAATGCTGAGCCTTTCATCCCATTAAATGAAATGAACAATAGTCGTTCCAACAATAACGCTGAGCACATGTATTTTTAAACAAAAGTTGTTTGAATAAGCAGCATCGTCCATAAAGTATTCAAACAACACAACAGGAATGCTATTGACAGGTTTTATTTCTGACTTTGACCTTTCTAACTGCAATATGAGTCGCTCAATCTGGATCATTAAAACAACACCATCAAAACAACAACAATGCCATGATCTCATGGCGTCACGTTCTGCTGTTTGCAAATAAAATGTCACATAGTTTAAAATGTCCTTTTGTTTCATATCCGATGGTCATTTGATCTTCCAGTACACACTTTGTTTAGAAATCAAGTGAAATTAATTTTGTTTTTAGTTCGACACAATAACTTTTTTTTTCTTTTTAAAATACGGAGGCGTCGCTAGTGTACGCGACACACTGTACTGTTAGCACATGATTTCACCTCGCTTCCAGCACACCCTTACAAAAGAAGCTTTCCTAGTAAATGCTAACATTATTATAAAATGTCAAAAAAACAACAACAAAGATTTACTGGTGCAGTGGTAAACGACTGTATAGGTCACACGAAAATCATGCATATATGTAATGCCTCGTGGCCCAAATGTCCTTTGTTTAACTTGGTCCAGCAGGGTATATATGCATGTTTTTCGTTTTATAAAATGTGCAGAAGCTTCTGGGGGTACTTAGCTATTGTTCACTGTCAATTCTTTGAAAAAATAATGTGAGCTTTTGCAAAATAATAATGTTAGAAATAAACAATAAAAATAATAAAACACAATGTCCCATCTGTCACTTACCTTACAGCCATGTCCAATCCGTCACTTACATAGCAGCCATGTCCTATCTGTCACTTACATAGCAGCCATGTCCTATCTGTCACTTAAATAGCAGCCATGTCCTATCTGCCACATATATGGCAACTATGTCCTGTCACATATATGGCAGCCATGTCCTATCTGTCACTAATATTGCAGCCATGTCCCATCTGTCACTAACATTGCAGCCATGTCCTATATATCACTTACATTGCAGCCATGTCCCATTCGTCACTTATATAGCAGCCATGTCCTATCTGCCACATATATGGCAGCCATGTCCCATCTTTCACTAACATTGCAGCCATGTCCTATCTGCCACATATATGGCAGCCATGTCCCATCTGTCACTAACATTGCAGCTATGTCCTATCTGTCACATATATTGCAACCATGTCCCATCTGTCACTAACATTGCGGCCATGTCCTATCTGCCACATATTCTGACAAAGACGATTTGAAATGCGAGTCAGTTGAAAGAAACAAATAATTGCGAATAGAGTGGAGAACATCTTTTTTTTGTTTAGCAAATGAAGTGAAATCAGGCACTGTCATGTGTCATATGTCAATATTTGTCTCCATTCAGTCTTCTTTTTGCTCTTATTCCCCCTCCCTTCCCGCCTCATTATAATCTCCCTTTGACATTCACTCCAACATTTGGTAACTTGCTCTTTCAACTGTTTTATCTTGATGAGATAACAACGCCAAGAATTAGACATTTTTCTTGAAATGTCTAGATCTACTCCTGGATGTTCCTAGGACATCAAAAAGCAATCTGGCTATAAGATGAGATTTAATATCTTCATGTTGGCCAGGATTAGCCTCAAACAATCTTTTACGCAAGGCCGGCATCAAGTAAGTAAGTGGGTGGCGAATTTTTTTTTTCTAGATTAGCATTTTTGTTTCCTTTTTAAAATCCTCTATCTATAATCTCAATATTAAAGTGGATCTCAGTTTTTTACTGGGCTGTAAACATTTGAAATTTATGACGACAGCGATAGGATTTTAACTTGCGATTCTATTAGGAAATATTATGTGTATATGAAACTAATAATGAGTTGTTTTTTTTCTCCAAATATAATTAAAAAAAAAAGTATATTGCACATTCTCACGGAGACAAATAAATGTCATCTGCAATTATATATATGTATATATATGTCATGTATATATATATGTCATGTGGCCCTTACTTCTCTGACATATCCAGGCGTCTTAAAAATCCCGAAGTTCCAAATCTTAGTCTTCAACAGGATTCGAACCCGAGACTCACTGGTTGGAGCTAAGCGCTTTTCCACTCGCCCAGCACGCCTAATTTTCTATCCGTCAATGTGTTACTGTATGCAAGGGCGTGTTTGTGTCTGTACATTAGCATGAAGTGGGTGCTTTGACGTGTATGTGTGTGCAACGTGTGTTACCGCTTCCCTGATAGTCTCGGTTTGAAGGTTACAGCGCTCAATCCGCATCGCTCGCTGCTGGAGATTTAGATAGAGAATTCTTACTCGTAGTATTTTGTCAATGGAGATGTGCTGACGTGACATGCGGTCAGGCAAAGTAGATCTACAAACAGGAAGTAAATACATGAATTAAGGAAAAAATGATGATTTCATTAAGAGAGGATTTCTCAAGATTAAGACTTAGATCATTAAGTTGTAGATTGACCATTGGATTAAATAGTAGACCATCGATTTAGTGGACATTTATTCCCCTTTACCCATGTCTCTCTCTCTCTCTCTCTGTCTCTCTCTCTGTCTCTCTCTCTGTCTCTCTCTCTGTCTCTCTCTCTGTCTCTCTCTCTGTCTCTCTCTTCTCTCTCTGTCTCTCTCTCTCTCTGTCTCTCTCTCTCTCTCTCTCTCTGTCTCTCTCTGTCTCTCTCTGTCTCTCTCTCTGTCTCTCTCTCTTCTCTCTCTGTCTCTCTCTCTCTCTCTCTCTGTCTCTCTCTGTCTCTCTCTCTGTCTCTCTCTCTCTCGTCTCTCTCTCTCTCTCTGTCTCTCTCTCTCTCTCTCTCTCTCTCTGTCTCTCTCTTTCTCTCTCTGTCTCTCTCTCTCTCTCTCTCTGTCTCTCTCTCTCTCTCCTAACTTCTCTCTCGGGTACCCCTTTCTCTCTCTCCTCT
>JAZGLO010002826.1:0-84774 GCA_036873155.1 Biomphalaria sudanica
TCTCTCGTAGACCCCTTGGAAGTCTTTGTGGAACCCTGGGGGTCTATGTAGACCACTTTGGGAATCAAAGTCACGTCTTTTAATGGAATGTCAAAGCCACGTGAAACATTGGATGCCGCGTAGGATGACCTGCGGTGTCCCTTCAACACTTTGTGAAATCCTTTGAACTCACGTAACCTTAGGAAATAACTTGATATATAGTCAAGTAGAATGGAATGTTTTAATGAGGATTTTTATATGTGCTAGACAAAAAATATATATAAAAATCGCAAGTTTTTTGGTGTATTCGGTGTACGATACGTTATGTTTTTTTGATTTAGTTTTGTTATATAAAGGCTTATGATAATGTTTAGCTCCTACAGAGTCACATTTTCTAATGCTCTTCTGTTTGTAGTAGAACAAAAAATTCAAGATGAAAAAAAACACAAAAATAATTTAGACTTTTACTCTACAACCTAAAAGTTAATTGACAACAAAAGTTCAATGAAATAGCCGTACTATTTAATAGAGGAGGTTTGATACGGAAATCAACTGTAATGCATTTACATATTTATTGTAGCTCTATTCTTTTTTTTTTAATTATTTAGCTGGCAGTGAACTTCAAGTTAGCACCTACTGGTGTTTGGGTACGATATAGGTTCTGAGCCAGCGGTTTACACTTTTCACTTGTCACTTATTTGTTCTGTTTGTATGTATACGTGGATTTATCAATTTGTCTGACTTGCACAGTCAAAGTTCTGTTCAATTCTTTTATAATGCGTTTAGATGTGAAGACATTTTATTTCCTTTAGTATTTAATCCCCCCGTTACTCTCTAGATCAGCGGTTCTCACCCTTTTTTTTTTGTCTCGGCGACCCCTTTTTAAAATTCGTCACTGTGCAGTGACCCCCCCCCCCCCCCACCACAACAGTAAATCTAATTTTCATTGCCAAAGCTTTATGTTTAATTATGAAACAATATGTTATTATATTCTGGAAATATATATTTCTCCTTCTCATCCTATTACAAATAAATGAAATAATTTCTTTATAACATGCATTTATTTACCTTACTATTTCTTATTGACATCCAAGTCGCATACACATGTGAAGATCTTCTGTATTTAGACATGATAATGAACAGGCTGTTGTACAAATAAAGTATTATTGCGAATTGAAGAAGAAGGTGCAACACAGACACATTGAGACATGACTGCAAACACTTGACCCAGATGTCTGTAATTATAGAGACATTTTTCGCTGCATCTGTATTAATGAGTTCAATAAACTATTTCTGTCTCCTAAACATCTTCAACTTTGACTTTCATTGGAGTTCTGGCAGGTGCAAGTGGAATGTGAAGTAAATTTGGGAAGTTGGGTGAAACTTTGTCCGTAGAGCATTAGCAAAGTGTTCTTACACAAAACTATCCTTTTATTTGTTTGTCAGGTTCAATGTCATTTTCCTCACAGAGAGCACATCAGATTGGAAACCTATAAATATTTTTTTTATTTGGAAGGATTGGATTTTTTTCAGGCGCGAGTTAATTTGCAATTAATCCTTGCAGTGACGCTTTTCATTGCATTTTGTTATTTTAGTAACATTGTCTTCGATTCGAGATGAATCACACACTAAGTACCGATAACTTTTGGTGACTCATTTTTTACCAAAGGTAAAAATCCAGACCAAAATACTATCAGACTTAGAGCAGCATCAGTGCAGATACCAGTAAATATTGTTCAAAGATATTTTACACTTTTCCAAAAATGAACTCATTTTCTATAACACATTCACACTCTGTCCAAGGGAATTGCAAAAGAAAAACTCATCTTTAAATCGCCAGCATTTATATGTATCATGGGCGTAGCCAGGATTATTTTTCGAGGGGGGGGTTTGGTGGGGAATAAAAATATATGTGTGTGTGTACATAATTAATTTTTATTACATTCTGACCTTTTCGGAAGACGTTTATTGTGCCCTAGAATAGGTTCTTCCTGGAATTAGTGGAAAACTTGTAGACTCCCCGCCCCGCTGCCGAGCACTATTTCTGGTATTGAAAGCCAACAAAATGCATATTCTGAGGTATCTACAGTGCATTATCTTGCTATTAAAAAGTTTTATTTCAAAAACCTAATGTGCTATGCTTACTGACTTAGACCCTCTCGCGCAGTTCGGCGCATTTTCCGGCAAGCTGTTTCCGCAACTCTTATTATGCGTAATTCATTTTGTCGGAGAACATGTCCCGCAAAACCTAATGCGACGCTCTGTCACAACCTTACTAAGGGTTCGACTCCCAGTTCAGCATATGATTTATTTGATTTAGACCCGATCTCTATAACTGACTCCTAAAATCTGTCTTAGCTATCTTTGTTGAGCCACATTTAGTGTTTTTCAATTTCGGAGAAGACTATACACACTTTATTAATGAAGCCCAAGTAACTGGTAGAAATTTGTAACCTCTCTTGACTACGCTCTTGGAATTACATGCCTGTATTTCGCTTTAGATTTTATATCGAAAAGGAAAGTTTTATCGTCAAAATCATCTGTTGAGGGGTTTTAAACTAAAAAATCTCTTGAGTTTTTTTTTTTTTAAATTCAAAACCCCATTTAGCTACGATCATAGAAATTGGTTACTGTAGTTTGCTTTATAATAATATTGAAGAGAGAGGTTTCCAACTAAAAACGCTCTGTAGGGGAATTTTAAACTCAAAACCACCTGGAGGGGTTTTAAAATATTAAAGAAAAAGCCATTTGGAGGAGGGGGATTTAAACTCAAAAGCCCCTTTGGCTAAGCTCATAGCATTTTGAGTGCGTAATTTACTTTTTTAGTGGCTCCCGAAAGGGGAAAAGACGCTATTAGTTTTGTGCGAAATGTCAGTCCGTCTGTCCGCCAGTCCCGTTTAGATCTCGTAAACTAGAAAAGATATTGAAAATCCGACATCACAATATTTTAGACCATTCAAAGTTATGATGCAACGGCAACTTTTTTTTTCTGAAAGCGAAAAATCTAATTTTTAAAATCAGATATCCACCATTTTTTTAAAGAGAAAAAGCTAATTAGTATGCATTATAAGTTAGACCTAAATTAAAACTAATACCAATCTTCTACTAAACTTCATTTTTGTGAGCATTTATTTCAAATGCGCAACAATTTTTTTTTTTTTTTTTAGGATTCGAATAAGAGATTGAGCCCTTTTAAAACAACTACATCAATTATAAGACTTCAGTTAGGCCAGGAGAGGCGCGGTAGCTGAGCGGTAACGCGATTGGCTTCCGAACGGGGGTCCCGGGTTCGAATCCTGGTGAAGACTGGGATTTTCAACTTTGGAATCTTTGGGCGCCTCTGAGTCCACCCAGCTCTAATGGGTACCTAACATTTGTTGGGAAAAAGTAAAGGCGGTTGGTAGTTGTGTTGGCTACATGACACCCTCGTTAACCGTAGGCCACAAAAACAGATGAACTTTACATCCTCTGCCCTATAGACCACAAGATCTGAAAGGGGAACTAGTTAGGCCAGGTTCACATCTAACTTTGCATTCACTTGCACCTATCCTTTGATCTGCTTGACCGTTGGGGCACTACACAAGATCTGTCAACCTTCTTTCTCTATTCTTATCTCTCATTTGTCTTTGATATAATTTCATTTGGATGTTCTTTCTGAAAATATTGAAGCCTGCCTGGGTGGACCACTTCGGGGGCCGATTTTGAGTTTGTGTTTTCACACAAACTGTCTTTGTAATCTTGTTTATTTTTATATTGAATAGGTACTTTTTAGCTTCAAACCCCAACTGGAGGTGGTGGGGGGTTAAACTCAAAACCCCTTTGGCTACGCTCATAGAATTGTGAGTGTATAATTTGCTTTTTTTTATATTGAAAGGAGGTTTATCGTAATTTTTGGAGGCGGTTTTAAAGTTAAAATCTTTCTTGGCTGTTTTCTTGGAATTTGGAATTGTCGTTTGCATTTTTTTTAGTTTTGTTTATAGAAGAGGGTTTATAGAGGGTTTTAAACTCAAAGCCCCTGGTAGGGGGTTTTAAACTGAAAATTCCCTGGTAGAGGGGTTTTAAAATCTCACCTAAAGTAAACAAAATGAAAGCAAAAATCAGTCACTTAATTCCGTCCCACCCCGCGGGGGGGGGATTTCATTTCGGGGGGTATCCATGACGACAAAGTTCGGATCCTATCAAAATAACATTACAGTTATTTCGGCTTCATATATTCCAATGAAGCCCAACCTAGATCGGCCCGCTAGCCATTTTAATTTCTGACACTCATGTCGCGGACCATATCGAAGAAAAGAAAAAAGAAATAAATTGGCCACCTTTCTGAAAGCTCTTGCTGCAAGTCCGCCGTCACATCCAATCAGACTTTGTCACTTTTCTTCGAAGTTTTACATTCAGAATCAGAGTCTACTTTTTGTTTTCTTCCAATCTCCCAGTTCATGAATGTACACATAGTAAACCATTGAAATGGTACAGCACCACTTGCGATGATACCAAAACACGATCCGTAATGATGCCAAAAGATGCCACGTACAAGGCTAGCTCAAAACAGCAGCGGATATTTCAAAGAATTAAAATTAAGAGAAGAGTCATGCCATATACAAATTAAAACAACCTTTTTTTTTCCTCACAAGAAAAAAAAAAATGAATATAAAAATAGCAAGGAATGGAATCCAAGAAACAAAGAGTGAGAACCCTAAAATAAGGACAAATACATTTTTCAACCTTTATTGTGTGATTTTCTAAATTTTAGTCCGATGTATGGGCGGGCGAGATAACACTAGGTCGCGGGTCGGATCTGGCCAGCGGGCCGTATTTTGGCATCATTGATATATTTGACTAAAATAACTTCGCTACAACTGACATACTGGAGTTCTTCAATTCCTGCTTAAACAAATGGGGCAGGCAGAGGAAACAATGGAGCATGTTTTACAAGAGTGTCCAAGAGCTGCGGGGAGACAACTGAAGGGTCACTTGACTGCAAGGAAACTAAGAGGCACTACGTTCATCATAAGTTTCTTATCAGAGAACTACGGGAGGCCCATGCTTTCATTCCCTGCTAGCATTAGGAGTTCATCCAAGGTTCATGTTATCCCAGCGGTTCTCAACCTTTTAAGCTCGGCGACACCTCCCCCCTTACAAACAGCAATAGAAGAGTAGACAATAACAATCCATATTTTCAATGGTCTTAGGCGACCCCTGGCAAATCGTAAATCGACCCCCAAAGGGTCGCACCCACAGGTTGAGAACCCCTGTACAGTTATCCAATACGTTATGCATTTCTATACCAAGTTTACGTATTAAAATTCAAATTTATGGATGAGCTCTTCAACCTTTTTCAAAAAGCACACATTTCGGTTCACATATTTCAGATTCCACAGTAATCCACATGCATATATTTATATTAATATACAGAAATGGCGTAACGATACGTTAAGCCCTAAGCGCAATAATTTTAACTGTTAAAAAAGTTTCTGTTGCGACAATGAAAATGTTGAAAATCAATTCTGAATCATCAGCTGTCTGCAACATCTATCTTCGAAAAACAATACAAATAGTAAGTGCCATTGAAACAAAAAACTTTGTATGTGTCAAATTTTACGTTAGAATAGCCAAATAAAAATCCGTATTTTCGATGGTCTTTAGCGACCCCTGACAAATTGTCAATCGACCCCTAAGGGGGTCGCAACCACAGGTTGAGAACCCCTGCTCAAGATTCTATATCCGTCTGTCCGTCTGTCTGTCTGTCAGTGTGGTAAAAAGTGTTTACACGTTATTTCTCCCACACCCATTTTCGGATCAAGTTGAAACTTCGCACAATTATTTATTGACATAGACAATACATGAATATATTTTTAAAAAGTAACCAATAAGACAATTAATTTCTAGTAATTAATTTATTTCTTTAATAGCAACAAGTGAAACTAATACTTCAGCATTCACAGATAGGCCTATTGCTAAATTTGTTGGGTATAGTCATCTTAAATAATTGTTAACGCTATTTCTCCCTCACGCATTCTTCGATCAAATTGATACTTTAAACAATTATTTATTGTACATAACACAGCATTAATCAATAATCAAAAATACCCAAATTAGTCCATTAATTAATGCAAATTAATTATTTTGTTTGATATCGAATGCACATTTACAGCCATATATCTCAATATTGTATTTTCCCCTTTCCGATATTAAACAAAATTATTGTTATTTTTTCGATCGATTCATGTTTTGTAATGGACAAAGAATGCGTAGTAAAACTAGTGGGCTATTTTTGTCATTACGAAAATGAACGATCAGATAAAGACTACAAATCTGAAGAGTTAATTTAGTGTTCTGTTAGTTCTAAATGTAATTGTACATGGCGATTAAATATAAAGTCTCTTAAGTCCTCCTACAGTCTAGACCAACCACAGCTCACATCCGCCTTATAGTTTTACAATCCATCTTTTGCGTAAAACTATTGTAGGCCTACTATTATTGACTTGGAAGAAAGACTTTGCAGTGTTACTTCTCAGATGGTAACGTTCAGACATTTAATTATGGAATTAGTATATATTCATTATGGCTTTAGTGCGAAACATCAAGTGACTCAAATCTCTACGTTATAGGGTAAAGCAGGCACTTTGTGTCAAAGTAAAATGGCAAATTTTTTCTTAATAGACTTAAATCATTTCTAAAGAAACGTTTCCGTGGGGCACCTTTGTTACGCCGAAAAATATGTTCGTCCCCCATACGGGATACGTGCCCTGCCCAGCCTGACTGTCGGACTATAAGAAGTTCATACCGGCTTTTGTCATCCATCCATCCATCCATCCATCCATCCCAGTGGAGCTACAGCCCGTGGAGGGATATGGCCTGCTTTTACAGATCTCTCCATTCAGATTTCTCCTGGGCCTTCTGTCAACACGCCCTAACTCCAAGCTTTTTACCGAGGTTTATAATTAAATCATAAGAGGCTGCAGCGTACGCAAACTCGTTGACCGCTAGATGGATATCATGTTTAGTGTCAGCAAGTAAGGCGTAGAGACGCTGTGTTATGACCATTTCCTTTGTTTTGGTACAGGACAGTAGACACCGAAGCATGAACACATGGTAATAATTCACCAGCAAAATAATAATAATAAGGCTTGTCTTCGAGTCCGAAAATTAATGAATATTGCAGCTGTGACCTACATATTTTGCCGCATCTAGGGCAAGCATAACCATTGTCCGCGGTGCTCGATTAAGATTTTCTTTTAGCGTCTGCGTCTGTCCTCGGCAGCAGATTTTCTTTTGGTCTCAAATGTGTATCTGCGGTCTTTGTATAGAGGGAATTCTTTAAGTCCGACAGTTACGCTGGACAGAGCAGTATCCTGTATGGGAGACGAATCTCAGACGAACGTATGCCTAAGGCAGTCTTTTTTGGTGAGCTAAAAAGTGGTCGACGTAACACCGTAACGCTTAAAAGACCAGTTTAGGCGCCAACTTGCCTTAGCTGACATAGAAGATAGCACATGGTTGCATGCGGCCTCAGAACGAGACAGCTGGAGGTCACCAGCAAAATAAACAACAAAATAAAAGGAATCTACACCACTCTGCACAATTAAAGAGTAAACAATTTATTAAGCACTTAAAACACAATAACTAATTATACATCGGCACATTTAATTTCATTACTTTCTTTCATAGTTCAATCAATCTACAGTAAGATGGTGCGCAAATGTTTAATTAGGTCTAATGGTTCTTTAAAACTCGTTCTTGTTTGTAAAGAAATATTTTAGTGTACTGCGTAAAGCCTAGTGACGTAAGCAGCGTTTTTTCCGTTTACGTCATGGAAAATTTTCATTCATAAAACATTCTAGCCAATATTAAATTTTCGATAATGAGGCATTTTCAAACCGATATATAACGGTCGACCTCGAGTTTTCCCGATGTGGCCAATGAGCTGAGAATTTTTTTTTCACTAATATACACATACCTTGAAATTTTAAAGAAAATCGTTAGAGCCGTTTTTGAAATAAAATTTATAAATATATAAATATAAATATATAGATACATACATGCAAGAATTGCTCGCTTAAGAGTATAGGATTACATAGTAAATAAATAACAAAAAATTAGTCTCCATGATATCAATAGGCAAATTATAATCCATGGAAGTTTATCAAACAAAATGGTTCAAAGCACCACGCTCCCCCTCCAACAAATACAATAATTCAAATAAATGTTTACATTAGCCTACTAGCCTACAGTTGATCCATCGTGGTTTGATGATGACCACTTTGTCATCCAGGGGGCTGAGGGCCTTGCACTGGGGTTTTATGCCTCCGCATGTGGCTGGTGAGACCCATATGAGCCCGGAATGTTCGGCCGCACACTGGGCTGGTTATTCCAGCTGGAGCTAGTGTCGTTTGCCTTGCTTTTCTTCTCTGGCGTTTTTCTTCTGTCAGCATTGTTCTTTTTTTCTCAGTAACCTGTGCGCCAGTTTTCACAGCGCGACGCCATGATGCTCTATCATGTGCCTCTGTCTCCCAGGTGCTGGGTCTATGCTGAACGCCTTCAGAGAAGCTTTGAGGGTGTCCCTGAAACGCTTTCTTCGACCACCTTGCGAGCGCTTTCCTTCGCTTAGTTGGCCATACAAGAGTCGTTTAGGGATGCGGTGGTCTTCCATTCTGTAAACGTGACCTGCCCATCGCAGCTGGGACTGCATCAGGATTGTGTGGCTGCTTTGCAGACACGGTATTCGAAGGACTTCAGTATCTGGTATTTTGTCTTGCCGTTTGACATTCAGTATTTTTCTCTGGAAGTGGTTCAGTTTCTTTGCATGTTTTCTGTACACTGTCCACGTTTCTGAGGCATAGAGCAATGTAGGGATGATGACGGCTCTTTAGACCCCTAGCTTTGTATTTGTGGTGATACCACAGTTTAATAATATCTATAAGAGTTACTTGACTTATTTGCTAAGGTTAGTAAAACGCATTAAGTATACATGTGTCTCATATCACATAGATTTCACAATTTTTTTTTATTACAAACATGTCTTACATTCTGACGTCACGCGACAGTCCGATACTTCCTGGGAGAGTACAAAATCCCACACACATTCACAGCCTCCTTACTTTGACCAGCATCACAACACCTCTGAATGTAGCTCGTCTGATACTCAATACTCAACAGTTTAAAATATCATCAAGATATCGTATTGCAGTTGTGTTCTATGTCACAATGGAATCAACAGCAGTCGTCAGAGACTGCGTACGATAATCTGAAAATATTGCGTAACAACAATTTAGAATGACAATTAAACTAGATAAACAATTTTTTAAAGAAATGTCATAGAAAAAAAAATGCCATCACTTTTGTTTCAACGTATTCTCTAATCTCTTGTTTCCAAATTCTCAGAGTGTGGAAGCCTGACATTTTCAGACATTTCAAAATAAAATCACGTTTTTACGATGATCTATTTTAAGTATCGTAAAGTAACATAAAGTCTTGATCAATTTTAGAAATGAACATATTCTTCTTTTAAGGGCTTGTCAATGTGTACAACGCTTCTATCAACTCACTCTGTCTATCTATCTGGAAAAAAAAGCTTGTACACGTTATTTCTCCCAGACACAATCTCGGATCAATTAAATTTTGTACAATTATTATTTTTTTTATCCTGACAACACAAATTAAAAAAAATAAATTAAGCGATTGATTAATAAACTATTGGTAATTAATTATTTTGTTTGATATCTCAAACAAGGGAAAGAAATAGTAATTGACTGAAGTGGTGGTATAAGCTGAATTAGTCCCCTTTATAGGTCACCGATCTTAATTGTAATAAACAATATGTAACTATACAATCTTCTCTAGTCATGAGTACCTCACTAGCAGAGTGGTTAGCACGTCAGCCCCGAGAGGCGTGAGCCACATGTTCGAATTCAAGTCGTTTTTGTTTTTTTTGTAAATGCATTTAAAAAGCAATTACGGTAAAAAATCTACTCAGACATCCTTTTCTCAACTGGTCCAGACAAGTGATAGGGTCACAGCGTATTGAGACAAGTGATAGGGTCACAGTGTATTGAGACAAGTGATAGGGTCACAGTGTATTGAGACAAGTGATAGGGTCACAGTGTATTGAGACAAGTGATAGGGTCACAGTGTATTTAGACAAGTGATAGGGTCACAGTGTATTGAGACAAGTGATAGGGTCACAGTGTATTGAGACAAGTGATAGGGTCACAGTGTATTGAGACAAGTGATAGGGTCACAGTGTATTGAGACAAGTGATAGGGTCACAGTGTATTGAGACAAGTGATAGGGTCACAGCGTATTGAGACAAGTGATAGGGTCACAGCGTATTGAGACAAGTGATAGGGTCACAGGTATTGAGACAAGTGATAGGGTCACAGTGTATTGAGACAAGTGATAGGGTCACAGTGTATTGAGACAAGTGATAGGGTCACAGTGTATTGAGACAAGTGATAGGGTCACAGTGTATTGAGACAAGTGATAGGGTCACAGTGTATTGAGACAAGTGATAGGGTCACAGCGTATTGAGACAAGTGATAGGGTCACAGCGTATTGAGACAAGTGATAGGGTCACAGCGTATTGAGACAAGTGATAGGGTCACAGCGTATTGAGACAAGTGATAGGGTCACAGCGTATTGAGACAAGTGATAGGGTCACAGCGTATTGAGACAAGTGATAGGGTCACAGTGTATTGAGACAAGTGATAGGGTCACAGTGTATTGAGACAAGAATGCAATAGGTCTTCCATCCTGATTTAAAGTGGCTGCTACTGCGATGTCAGAAGCGTCAGTTTCCACAATTAAAGGATGGTCGTACTTTATGGTGAAAATTGCTGCTTTCTGCAATTCTTCTTTCAAGTCTTCCAACGCCGTTTTTACTTCTGTAGGTACAGGAAAAATTTGATTTTTCATTATAGGATACATTTTGTCGAAGAAATTAGGTATCCAGTGAGCATAATATGCCAAAAGTCCTACAATCATTTTCTGAGACTTCAGATCTTTTGGAGGTGGCAAATCTCGCAGAGTTTGAAATCTATCAGGGTCCGGCTTCAAATGTCCTTTGGATATTTCATATCCAAGCAGCTTTACCTTCTTAGTAGCAAATACACTTTTACTTTCGTTGAAAGTTATTCCGTATTCCAGAGCTACCTTCTGAAAATGCAACAGATTTTTGTTATGAGAGTCTACATCTGTACCACATATTGTTACATTGTCGACATAGGCAAACGTGTCAGATAACTTTTCTTTTTCTATAATAGTGTCTATAGTTTTCTGGAAGCAAGCTACACCGTTAGTGACCCCAAAGGGTATTCTGCAAAACTGGTAGAGTTTACCGCAAGCTTCGAAAGCTGTGTATTTCTTTTCGCTCTGTTGGATAGGTATTTGGTGATAAGCACTCTCCAGATCCAATGTGCTAAAGATTTTATACCTGGACATTTTCTCCACCATTTCATCCACTCTTGGCATGGGGTAAGCGTCCAGGTTAGTAAATCTATTTATAGTTTGGCTATAATCAACGACCATTCGCTTTTTGTGCCGCTCATTGGTCGTGACAAGGACTTGAGCTCTCCAAGGTGATTTGGAAGGTTCAATGATACCGTTTCGTATCAATTTCTCAACTTCAGCTTTAATAAATTGTGTGTCTTGGAAGGAGTAACGACGAGATTTAGTAGCAATAGGTCTGCAATCAGGGGATAAATTTGCAAACAATTGTGGTGCCTCTACCTTAACAGCATTGAGCGAGCAAACATGAAATGCAGTTGAGATGACGCCATAGAAATTTTGTGCTTTGAACGTGTCACTGACCAATCGTACTCTTGGTATGTTTGAAGAAATGTAGCTTTCCCCGCTACCTGTATCAATTAGGGCTTTTAGGTTCACGCCATTTACAGAGATGTGTACTGTTGATTTAGTTAAACCAGGTACAGACGAAGTAGCATTTAGTGATGTTAGATGTGTAGAGTCCTTAATGCAGCTACATTCTTTACAAGATTGTCTTTTAATCTCGTGGCTAGAAGATGTTTTGACTTTTGTTTTGGTTATAGGTGTGTTGCGAGACCTGCAAACCTTCGAAAAATGTCCATTTTTCCCGCAAGAATGACACATGCAGTCTTTGGTAGGGCATTTCGCTCTGAGATGCCGACTACCTCCGCAAAAGAAACATTTAGTATTCACTGTTGCGATTGTTTCTGAGTCCACCATTTCTTCGGTTGAGATTGCCGATGACGAAAGAGATGACTCTACCAATTGAGAAGGAGCACTAAACGAACTGGATTCTTTTTGGGCCATGTCGAGTGTCTTGGCAATATCTAAAGCCAGTTTCAAGTCAAGAGATCTTTTCTCAAGTAGCCTCTGTCTAATTACACTAACAAAGGCATCGCGAATGGCGTCCTCTTCATTTTTTTCAGCACTAACAGCTCGGAACTGACAATCTCTGGCCATCACTCTCAGCTTGTGTACAAATTGATCAAGACTTTGATCGACTTCTTGTTTGTGTCTGGCCAATGTTTCATTAGGGGCCTTCACAAATAAATTCTCAAGAATATATTTTGCTTCTGAGTATTTAGAACAGGTAGAAATATACTGATATAAGGATGGAGACACAAAGTTGCATAGCAGGTCAAACTGTTCGCTTTCACTAGCCCCTACCTTCGTTGCGAATCTTTCAAAACAAGAAACCCAATGTTTCCATGTAATTGAAGCATTAGTTGAACTAGGATCAGCATCCAGTCTATTGGGACGCAAAAACTTGTCCAATTAAGAATGGTTTTATTGAAATAAAGTGTAAAATACTAAATCAATTCATAACCTTAGAAACAAGGCTTTATTTCAATATAACACGACTGATACACACAATAACACAGTACAGACTGGTCACGATTCACAGACTACGAGAATGCGAACACGATTACAAATACTAGCACGATTACAAGCACGGGTAACACACAAGTTCATTGAACGATCCCGAGGTAGAATCGTGGTGAAGATTGGGATTTTTAATCTCTGGATATTTTTTAAATCCAACTGACATTAGTTGCGGGAAAGTAAATGTGGTTGGTCGTTGTGCTGACACCCTGGTTAACCGTGGTTCACAGAAAGAGAAGACCTCTACATCATCTGCCCAAAAGATCGCAAGGTCTGAAAGGGGAATTTTACTTATTCAGAGCCAAAAACGACTTCATTTTCACTTTCTAAAGCAATATCGCGATAAAAACTGTTGACAGGAATTACTTCAGCACAGTTCTCTTGCATAAATGAAGCATTATCTTGCATGAGTAGCCAACTAACAATGGAAAACTAAAAACGACAAATTATGAGCCAAATGTATTTAAACTTTCTAAAACCAAAGCCATCGCTCCCATTAAATTTGTTTGCTCAATTGTTTTGTTAAAAGTTAGTGTTGTATGTAAATGTTTAATTCTTTTAATTTATTTACATTCATAATAGGTAATTATCTAATAATCCCATATATATATATATGTTATCTCATTTGTTGTGAAAAACACTAGTCATATATAAATAAGATTTTTTTTTCTTATGAATAAATAGATTCGTTTTCATTCATCAAAGAACTTTATTTATCTGAGTACTATTTATAGTTGGCAAGAACAAACTTTAAAAACTTTGAAATTTAATAAATTGTAATTTTTGGCTCGTCCGACTCAAAAGGTTGCCGACCCCTGTATTAGCCGACGAGGTGATGACATCACACTTAACAGATATATTCTCAATCTTTCTAGTCATGTGTGTTGATCAGTGACTTAAATTCTGCTATGTCGTTGGTTTTCCTGGCTGATTCAGGCAACCCATTCCATTCTGTAATGGCAATACAGAAAAAGGAGCACTTGTACAAATTTGTTCTAGTATATGGTATAAAAATGTGCCTCTATCTAAGGGGCCCTGAAGTTTTGAACATACAATGCTCTGACTTGGGCCTTAACTTTTCGAATAGCAATGAAATGCCACAAAGTTGTATTTATTTTATACATTTTTGTCTACACCTATTTTTTTTATTCAATTTTGTTTTTTTGTCCCTGCCAATAGTACTCTAACAAAATGACATACAGACTATAAAGCCCAAACTTCCTATAGTGCTAATCTCCAATAGGACATTGGAAGCGGGCAGGTTTGAAACTCGGGATCGTCATAAATACAATCTGAAGAGTATGTCGTAAGCGAATGGAGCCGTCATTAAATGTGTTTATCAAATAATTTTAGGGTTATTTCCCTTATTTTAAAAAAATGATGTAGTGGTATTACTGTTACCAAAGATTGAGCTTGAAAAAAACAAGTCTAGTTGTTGGTAACTTTTACATAGTGATTGTGAGTCTGGTTTATGTTTTACGTGACACTGTGAGCGTGAACTGTAAGGCAGGAGGGAAAGAATAAAGGAAGGGGTTACAAGGGGGAGTAAAAAACGCTTGAGGTGAATAGGTGTGTCATTAAGTCAATAAATGCACTAACATCAGTGGTTCTCAGCTCGTGGTAACCAGATCCTTTTTGTTTAGAAAGAGGATAGTTTTAAATTGAAAGATATCCATATTAAGCTCGTTCAAAGCTATTTTATGTAAACAAAAATCAGAAATAATAATGGGCAATGGTCATGGCTGCTCGACTCTAATCCGGCACTCCATTACTCCGGAATAATGTGGGCCCATTCACGTGCTAGGATACCAGAGTGGGCTTACAGAGTGAAATTTTGTTTGCTACATTCTATCCACTCTATTGTTATATTCTATCCACACTATTGCTACATTCAATCCATTCTACTGCTACATTCCATCCACTCTACCGATACATTCCATCCACTCTATTGTTACATTCTATCCACACTACTGTTACATTCTATCCACACTGCTGCTACATTCCATCCATTCTACTGCTACATTCTATCCACTCTACTGCTATTTCTACCCACTCTACTGCTACATTTATCTACTCTATTTCTACATTTTGTCCAGTCTACAGTTACATTTTATAAAACTTAAGTGCTACATCTTATCCCCACTACTGCTACATTTTATCCAGTCTACCCTCAGAGAACAATGTTCCAGTTTTCGTGCTTGTATTGAAGGTTGGCGACAAATCGATTTTGAAAAGGAAACCGCTTGGCTGGAAAGTCGAGGGGGGGAGAAAAGATGACGAGGCGGGGCGCCGCTTACAACTCTCCCAGTTGTGTGGCGTTGTTGTGATGCTACTTCTCCCCAGCTCGCCCTCTTAGGCGTGCACATCTTGGGGACTTAGGAGTCATGTCACTCGGTGTGCATTCCTTGTCACATGGTCCTGTATTACGTTGACAGTGTCGGTTTGAGTGTTCTCTGGCCCCCAATGGGAGATTCGGAGATCTCCATGAGGCATGGTGTTCGTCCACTGTGGACAGCGTGTATCATAAAACTCATCCACCTGAGTACGTCTTTGATTTTTGATATGGCATTAATGCTGTGCTACATCCATGTTTAGCTTAATAACTGTAATGCTACAGTTAGTTGATCAGCACCATAAGAAGACTTATTTGTGGATAGTTTTAACATTCGCGTTTGAATAGGCTTGATTAGACATTTATTTAGAACAAAAAAATTGAGTCACGTGAACAAAAATTTTCATGCCCGGGTACACAAAGCTGTGCTGAGGGATCTCATAACGAGGATATTTCGGTTGCTATGGAGGAGGACAGTGCAATGATGACTCGGTCTAACCGCCCCCCTCCCGTTTTCTCTTTCGCCACGCTACGGCGTTGTGCTACCATGGACAATGAGGAAAAAAAATCTACGCCGCCAGAGACCAAGACCTCCTCGGCATCCATGTCCGCCCTCCATTCACATACTCTGAGCAACAACCTCAACAACAACGGGGAAGTGTGCCCGGACGGCGGAGACGGAGCCAACTCCTGGAGCTGGTTCGGAGCCTCCGAAAGGACCAGGCACGGCCTGGTCGACTTGATCCACTCAAAAATTCTTGGCAAGGCCGCGATGGACCCCAGGAACAGGAGTTACCAGCCAGGGTCCACGTCTACGTCGCCTTGCTCGTCTCATTCCAGCTCTCCGAGAGGCACCCCCTTGGCCACCCCGCTAGTCACCCCTACCGCTAACGTGTCCTCTAAGATATTCCCCCCGTCGGCGTCGGGGGCCAAAGTCCCGGTTGCACAGACCCCGTCCCTTCCTAGCTCGAGCAGGGACAAGCCGGTATTCAGGAGGTACTTATCTCTTATTGTCTTTCCCTCCAGCCTGAAGCAGATACCGTTCACGGTGCCCACCTCACCCCACGGGCCTGGATGTAGGACTGGTCTCAAGAAAGGCGAGCACCATTCACTGGATGATTCTTCCGCAAGTGGCCGCTCAGAGCCAACATCTCCCACAGGGAAGAGGCCTTCGGTCGAGATACCAGGTGAGTTGATTCTTACACTCTAGCATGGTAGTTTTAATTAAAGCCACTCTAATTTCGAAGCTAACCGATGTGCACTATATGTACACTTTGTACAATAGGTAGCCTATAGGATCGAAACGAACGTGTCTAAACACGTGACCAACTTGGATGCTAATTCCTTCACTATAACAACACAAAAATATTACCTTCTAAATTACAGACGTTCCATTGATGAATAAGATTATTACGCCCAACGCTTATCGCTGTATCAATCAAGTCGTGTGTATGTTAATTAGAGACTTACTCTGCTACGTCACCAGGGAGAGTGATTAGATGAATTCGTCCTTCAGTGGCGTACCTTTATCTGTGTGTCTTTCTGAGTATTTTCTTAGGTTGTGTTTTTGTATTTGGAAGTTATGGTTTCGTGCTACTTTACTTTTAGTCTTCTGTTCTGGAGTGAATCGAAGTTTAATGATTTTCCTAGCAATGTTAATCTAGTCAAATGTGAATATTTGTTTTCTATAAATGCCACAGCTCTATTCTGCGTCTGTTTTAGTTTTTTGTTTTATTTACTTGAGTGGAAGGGTCCCAAACAGAGGATGTATATGCCTGATTTAGCTTTTTAGTTTTATGTTCTAAGAATGATTGTTAAATGTAAAATATTTTAGTTTCGAATGTTCCTTCAGATTCTAAAGCTTACTTCCTAGTCTAAACCATCCGCAGATGACTGGGAATGGCAGCGGGCAGGGTTCGAGACGGGGACCTTGGAGCCCACCGACTAACAGTCAAGAGCGCATTTCACACAACCAGGCAACCATCCACTTGTTTAATTTGTTAAGATTTCACAGTAAAAATGTAAGTTCCCCATTCAGACCTTGCGATCTATAGGGCAGATGATGTTAAGGTCATCTGTTTCTGTGGCCAACGGGTTAACTAGGGTGTCATGTTGCCAGCATAACGACCAACGCCTTTACTTTCCTAAGCTAAAGTCAGGTATCCATTAGAGATGAATAAACTAAGGGGTGCCCTAAAAATCCCGAAATTCAAAATCCCAGTCTTCAGAGAAATTCGAACCCAGGACCCCAGGTTAAAAAGCCAAAATTTTAACCGCTCAGCTACCGCGATCGCTAATTTCATATTAAACCCTAATACTAACCCTAATCCATCATTGGATTTCTTTATTATTTCATCAAGTCACGTATTGCATACGCACAAATAGCCAAAATTTCCAACTCGCCCAAATTTCCAAATCCTCCTAATCTCTAACAGTTAACTTAAAAGATGTGTACATTTGGGTTTACAAACTAATGTTAGATCGATATGTCATAAGTTCAGCGAGTACATTCAATCAGTCGATTCCAGAATACTTCTTTAAACTTGAAACCTTTTTGTCGTTATGTTAGTATCGATAATCGGAGACATATATCAACTATTAGCAAGTATTCAATGAGACTGTTTCGTCTCTTTCTAAGTTTAAAAAAAAAATTAATTTCTTTTACAAATGTTATTAACAGTCCAAATTGTGCAGCCTTGCAGGGCCTTAACTTCAAATGGGCCTCCACATTTAAAAAATATAAAACACTTTTTGACGAAATATGCAAATTAAATAAAAGGAAATAAGGAAAATGATATTAAATGTATAAGTGACGCCATTTCTTTCTGCACAATATCAAATGCATTTTACCAATCCTCTTGTGAGTTTAAAAACTCATTGGTTAAAAAATGGTTGAATCTGGACATGCATCTCGAAAACGGCTCTAACGATTTTCCTAGAAATCAGACAGTTGATGTATATCTTTTGGAAAAGAATCACGAGCTAATTAGCCACACTGGAAAAATCCTAATTTTATCGTTATAATTTGTCAAAGTATAATAATAAAAATATTACATTTGGCTAGTGGTCTAGACAATCTTTATCTTGAACAGACACGTCCGCGTGTGGTATCTATTCATTGCAGTGTTTAGTAAGTAAATAGACGTTCAGGAACATCTTCTAAGTCTGGATAGATAGACTATACATTAGAATTTTATATACTCAATAGTCTTCAGGACACAAGACTTTAAAGTAAAGTAGCAATTTACATAAAACACTGAACCATAATATTCAAATACAAAAACAAAATCTAGTAAAATACTCTGAAAGACACAAAGATAAAGGCACATTCCTCGTCCCATATGCTAGGACAAATTTGTAAAAGTCCTCCTTCTTCCCTAATGCTATTAGAGCATGTAATGGGTTGCCTGGGCTAGCCAGGAAAACCAGTGACTTGGCAAAATTTAAGTCATTGGTTAACATGTACGTCTACATGCATGACGCGTAGGACGTAATCATTTCCTTTTTTTATATGTAACGTCTGTATTATATAAGATAAGAAGAAGATAGATTTATATATTCCCTTTACCAGGATTTTTTTTCGTGGGGAGGAGGGATTGTTGCGGAGTATTTATTTTTTTAAAATTTTTGTTACAATCTATTGTTCATTAAGTATTAAGAATAAATTTGCGCACCGTCTTCTAAGTCTGTATCTATAGGGCCTAACATTTGAATTTCATAAACTTATACATTCTCTTGATCAGAATTTGTTTTGGTAAAATGAAAGATAGGGGGTGGGGCGTAGGGAATCGGAGTGGGTATAAAAAATGTTCCATTTTTTAAATCTATCATTCTTTACTTATTAACAGCGAAATAATCGCTCTTACAAAGGTTGGTCAGCTGTGTAAAGGAAGAATTGTCTTAAAAAAAATTAAAAAAAACTTTCAAAAATGTTTTATTTGTTTAGTTTTATTAACATCATCAAGTGTATTGAAGGTGGAAGAGCCTCCACAAACACTTCTGCCCAGGTCCTCCACTTGCTATACTCCTTACATTTGTTAAACGTTGAAAGTTATGTGTTAATCTTCATGGCATTTTCTGCTGGATGCGTGTCGTAATCTCTTTAGTTACTCGTGGAAATGTAAAAATAAAGTAAAGTTCCCCTTTCAGACCGTGTGGTTTATAACACAGATGATGTAAAGGCCATCTGTTTCTGTGGCCCACGGTTAACGAGGGTGTCATGCCGCATGCGGCCAGCACAACGACCAACTGCCTTTACTTTTCCCCAACTAATGGACACACAGGTGCCCTAAAGATTTTCAAATTAAAAATCCTGATCTTCACCAGAATTCGAGCAATGGGACCTCCGGTTCGGAAGCATGGCGCTTTACCGCTCAGCCAGCGCTCCTCCGAGGAAATGTAAATAGCACAACTAATGAAACTCTTACAGTTACTTTTTTCATGGTATACAAAATATAGAAATAATCACTAAACATTAGTTCTACTGGATATTGATCAACCAGGTTTATTTAGTTTGCTAATACTGTTAGATCTAGTTGTTTCAGTAAGTTTGTTTTAATTTCAATGTAGATAAGCTCCCGACTCCTAGCCACCAGGATTGTTTGAATTCTTTGACCAGTGGTGCCTTTAGTCAGGCCGGTCCTGCCTTTAGTATATATCAGTCACAGCTATACTAACCTGTAATTGTTGATAGTAACGTTATTTATTATGATACAAGCATCTAGTTTCTACCCAAAGTCTGAAACATTCAGTAAAAAACAACAACAAAAAACTGGCATACAGTCACTTAAGATTGCCGTCAAACAAAAAATGTATAAAAAAATGGCTTGAATAAGTTCTGTGAAATTCTTAATTTTTTAAAATAGAAACAGGACCGCACTCCCATTTCATGGAGTCTCAGTTATTTTAAAAGGGGTCACTCATCTCATAAGCTTGAACTTTTTGCACCCAGTATAATGTATTGCCCATGCTTCATTCCTTTCCCATCCACGGAGTCTTTAAGAATACAGTCGGTTCCGTTTCCCTATCCTTGCAATCTAGTTCAACATTTGGTTTGTGTGTTAATCATTTAATAAAAGGAATGATTGTTTTATTTTTTATTTTTTTTTACGAGGGTGTCATGTATGGTGTTACGAGCCATTCTTACCACACACACAAACACACACACACACACACACAAAAGGGACGTAATTTTAATTAACATGAGTTCATTGACCTTGTCGTTAAGGACGCTGTGTATCTCTATATAGCATGTCCCTTTACACACTATACAGGAACATGCATGTCAATGATCGCACACGACCTTCAAATCTCAGATGGGATTCCCAAAAGGTCAAGTTCAACATGGCTGAAATTTAAATCTAAAAACAAAAAACTAAATCTCTCGACAATGTCATTAAAAAATGAAACGAAATTTGAGCAGCTCATTATACAAATTAGACGTGACTTAACGCTGTGTACACACTTGACGTCTCTAGTTATCTCGCAGAGGTTTATTTTGTAATTATAAATATTGTTCCAAATCTAATTTCTGGACTCGTATAGACAACTAGTTGGCATTAATTGTCGTAGAAAGATACTACTACTACTAATATCACCAGAAAGTTTCTCAGTCAAAGAGACCACAATGAATTTTATTTCTCTCTAACGATGCTCGACCCTGGCAGTGCCATTGAATATTAGTTCACAAGAGGTTCTGGAGTCTACTGAACATCTGCTGTACTGGGATAGGACTATTCTGACCGACAAAACGGTAGATTTCAATCGCCCGGACCTGCTGTTCATCGATAAAAAAGAAAAAACCGCTACCATTATCGATATGGCCGTACCACTGTCTCATAATTTAAGAAAAACTGAGATAGAAAAACAAAGAAAATATGGGAACCTAGACTTGGAGATTAAGCGTCTATGGAAATTGTCCAAAATAACAATATACACCATTGTTATATCAACCGAGGGGATAATAACAACCGACTCACAGACACCTTCAAGGCCCTTAACATTCCTAGGAACATCCTCGTTGCCTGTCAGAGGGCGGTACTGCTGCAGACCTGCCACATCACCAGAAAATTCCTCGGTGGAAACTGTTAAAGGGACTACGATGAATTTTGTTTCTCTTTAGCGAAACTTGACCCTGGCAGCGCCAGAGAATGACTACTCGTTCGTTTCTAACATAATAATAATAATAAAAAACATGTGCATCTATTTTCAAACTGAATTCATTTGCATTCTCTGCTGCGTCTTCGCCAGCTTTCTTGTCTCTAGCATATGTAACTCTATGAATTGACTTTACCTCAAGTCGAACGAGTCATTTATCTCAATTAACTCATAATAGCTACAGGATTTAGTTAGCTCATCGAGCCATTCAACTTTTTCAGCTACATTAAAAGAGTTTACTAATTGTATTCAATAACCAATTTAACTCATTAACCCTGTCAACTCATTATCCCATTGAACTCATTAACCCTGTCAACTCATTAGCCTATTAACTCATTATCCCATTTACCTCATTAACCCATTCAATTCATTAAACACTTTAACTGATTAACTCATTTAACTTATCAGCTCATTTAACTCATATGTCAATTAACTCATTACCTCAGCCCGTTAACCCATTTAACACATTAGCCCAATTACGTATTAACCCATTCAACTCATTAGCCCATTTAACTCATAGGTCAATGAACTCATCAAGCCATTTAACTCACTAGCCCATTAACACATTCAACAAATTAGCTCAAATAACTTATTAACCCATGTAACTCATTAGCTCATCATCTCATTAACCCATGTAACTCATTTAAGTCTCTGTACCACACATGCCTATTTGGGATTGTTTGTAGGGTGGACGGGATTTAAACTCAATCCCTCTAGTTCTGCTTGAGGCTACACCTTTTATGTCTACTCGGATGTAGCGATTGTTAAAAGTGTTACATTCATTCCGAGTCTGGGTCGTGATGCCCTTTTGGCGGTTGCCGTGTTTCTGATCACGCTAGAAGTATTTAATAGTCCCCCTATAAAGTACAAGATAATAGCAGGCCAACATGACAGCTGTAGATTTAGTATCATGATAGGAATATTCTGGACATTGCCTGGAAGATACTCTGAAACAAATTGGTTTTTCTATAACGTATGAGGTAGATCATATAGCATACGTTGCACCCGCTCTTTCTTAATACTTTAGAGTTCAATGTCTGGTAAGCGTTTAGGTCTAAAGACTTGTTTGTGTCTATTATTATTCTAGCATAAAATATTGTAATGGCACTTTTGTTTTGGTATTCCGGAAGTTCAATGGTTCGAGAACGATAGGTTATGTCCCTTTCTTTTTTGATACTTGAGTTGCGTGCCTTTATGTAAAACCAAAATGAAAAAAAAAACACACACGAGACAAAAAGAGAGTTCGTGTTACCCACAAGCTTGAAGAAAGCCCCTGGTGGTCAGTTGCATCACTCATGCATTACAATACACATTTATAACTACAGCATGAAACAATTTAATTGTATGAACCACCTGGCAGGAATCACATGACCGGAAGTCTGAACGAGAGGACATGTGAATCTAATTCTAGATTGTCATTATGTAGTCGTTGAGACATGATGTAGTTCTACAGTTTAGATGTAGGTCCGGTTGTTAAGTGAGTGCTATGATGTAGTTCTACAGTTTAGATGTAGGTCCGGTTGTTAAGTGAGTGCTATGATGTAGTTCTACAGTTTAGATGTAGGTCCGGTTGTTAAGTGAGTACTATGATGTAGTTCTACAGTTTACATGTAGGTCCGGTTGTTAAGTGAGTGCTATGATGTTGTTCTACAGTTTAGATGTAAGTCCGGTTGTTAAGTGAGTGCTATGATGTTGTTCTACAGTTTAGATGTAAGTCCGGTTGTTAAGTGAGTGCTATGATGTAGTTCTACAGTTTAGATGTAAGTCCGGTTGTTAAGTGAGTGCTATGATGTAGTTCTACAGTTTAGATGTAGGTCCGGTTGTTAAGTGAGTGCTATGATGTAGTTCTACAGTTTACATGTAGGTCCGGTTGTTAAGTGAGTGCTATGATGTTGTTCTACAGTTTAGATGTAAGTCCGGTTGTTAAGTGAGTGCTATGATGTAGTTCTACAGTTTAGATGTAAGTCCGGTTGTTAAGTGAGTGCTATGATGTAGTTCTACAGTTTAGATGTAGGTCCGGTTGTTAAGTGAGTGCTATGATGTAGTTCTACAGTTTACATGTAGGTCCGGTTGTTAAGTGAGTGCTATGATGTTGTTCTACAGTTTAGATGTAGGTCCGGTTGTTAAGTGAGTGCTATGATGTAGTTCTACAGTTTAGATGTAGGTCCGGTTGTTAAGTGAGTGCTATGATGTAGTTCTACAGTTTTGATGTAGGTCCGGTTGTTAAGTGAGTGCTATGATGTTGTTTTACAACAGCCAAGACATTCTTAGTTTGAATGGTCATCATCTAGTGGTTAGTTTATTAAAAGCTACCATGTAACATAAGTTGAAGATGTACATTTTAGCAAGTGAATTAAATTATAAAGTACATTGTGATTATTTATGACTGAATAAAAGTATGGAAACATAAAAGTATTATAGATTATATTGTGTATTATACTAAATGGTGGTGTGCTATAAAGCTACACTTCTCTTGTTTTTCTAATTTCTCGACAAGATATAGAATAGAACAAGTATAAATTATTTATTAAAAAAAACGGTTTATGAATCCACATCAAGACGCGGTCGTTTTGATTCTTCTTACAGGCTGTTTCAATTAACCTTATTCGATTATTTTTGTGGCTTGTCAAATACACCGGATTGGACTGTATATCCCTCCACTTATAGAGATATATAATTATGTTTCTATTATTTTAATGTCTTACAAATTTGTTTTACATGTCTCGGATGTTCCTTTAGAATTGAATATGCTTAGCCTCAATCACCTGGTGGCTGGCAGGATCGAACCGAAGACCATTGAGATGACAGTCCAGAGCGCATACCACACTGACCAGACAGCCACATACTGTAAATACAAATATGTTTGGTTTACCGTGAACAAGGCTTATGTTATAAAGTAATTAATTGTGCGCCTATTAAGGAATGAGTGAGAGTGACCTACACTTGAAATTTGCATAAACCACTTCTTAAAGGTGCAATCATTTTAGAAGTACAGTTAAAAGTAAAGGTCACCTTGCAGACCATGTGGTCTATAGTGCTAATGAGGTCAAGTCTATCAGTTTCTTTGGCCCACGGTTAACCAGCACAACGACCAACCGCCTTTACTTTTACCCAACAAATGTCAGGTACCCATTAGAGCTGGCTGGACTCAGAGGCGCCCTTAAGATCCCGAAATTTAAAATCCCAGTCTTCATCAGGATTTGAACCCGAGTCAAGCGCTTTACAACTCGGCCACCGCGCCTCCATTTTTATAATATATATATATATATATATACATTTATTAAATGACTGGGGTGGGGGGAAGGAATTTAAAAAAAAAAATCTTCTTTGATATTATGGAGTGTTCACAACTTCCGGTCTGACCATAACGTCATTCTCTGTGGATATTCGATCACTTGCTTCTGTAAGACGCCTGCTTCGAGTCACGATGTACGCACTGAGATCAACCACAAGGTCAACGACTTGACGACCAAATACGCTGAACAACAAGTAACCAAGGTCAACAACAAAAAGCGGCCGGCTACTCCCAAACAACTAGACTAGAGAAAGCAGAGCAACAATAGACGGGCAAGTGAAAACAAGGGCTGGGCGGAAATCGGAAACAGACTGTTGGGAAGACAAGGGAAATAACAAAAAGAGAAAACGCAGTGAAAACGAAACAAAATATAAGAAAACAAAAAAAAACAAAAACAAAATAAAAACGAAACAATTAGATTTTGCCAATGCTGAAGAGAAACATATTGACATTAACCACGTGACTGTGAAACCGGCGGATGGATGCAAGAAACAGCAGCAACATTAGCATGTAAAGTGTGTGCGTATTTGTACGCGAGACACCCGCTTTACACAGAGACGCATGCGTACACATTAGCACCGTTGCATGCGTAATAGAGCTGAGCCGACAGGGAGAACAGGAGCGTCGTCTGCATCGTTTGCCACTTCCGGTTTAAAGCGAGAGTCTAAATGATATTGATCTTTTTTTTTTTTCGGTGAAGAAACGGGGAAAAAATTACGAGTGGAGAAATTCACCACAACACAGACACAGACACACACACACACACACACACAGACACACGCACACAGACACACGCACACAGACACACACACACAGACACACACACAGACACACACACAGACACACACACAGACACACACAGACACAGACACACACACACACACACATACGGACGCACGGTCACAGCCACTCTGGTAGCCACCATCACACGCACACATAAAGGAAACCACAGGTCCCTTGGGTCATTTTCCCGGTCAGTCCACGCTCATGTCCAGTTGAAATCAATGACTTCTCAAGACATACTGGTAGAATGGCAGACGGTAAGCATTACTCCCGAATCATTAACTTAACCAGAGAATGAGCTTTTACACTTTTTTCTTTCAGAACAAGGGAAGATAAATAGGCAGAATTGTACATATCAACGTCTTATTTCCTGACTTGGTTTATTCGTGAAATAAAAAACAAACTATGGTGTCAATGATTTGCGGTCTTGGGGATTTGACGATAAAATGTGAATTTAAAATTTGTATTTTACTTTTGTTTGGCTAGTATACAAATTCTATAATTTTATTTTATGCCTACATTTTAAACTCATTTCGCATCATAAATTTTATAAGCACACTCATTATTTGTCAACTAAGGGGAAATACAAGAACATGCAATTGCTATATGTTTAAAAATTACATACTGTGTACTATCTATTACTCAGTCTCAAACTATTATAAGCATCACGCTCTCAGTCAAAGTGAATCAGCTAGGAGGCTTCATGTCGTTGAAGTTGATAGAAGCCAAGTGAACAAAGGTGTAGCCAGCGTCGTGTGGGATTTAATCAAGTCATATGTCAAAGATGGCGACTATTCAATCCTGGTAGTTTCAGATATTGAGAGAACGATAGAATTCCTTCTTTACTATTGGAGACTTTCCATCCATGGGGAATAAATGTGTGGCGTAGCTAGAAATCAGGGGGCCCGTAGTGCTTGACCCTTTTAGAGGTCCCGGAATTATGACATTGGACATCATGACTTGAGATAATGTTAATAAATATATGTTTAAATTCCAATTGGTACAGTCTATAAGTAAAATATAAAAAAATAACTAAAACACTTTAACACGTTGTTTACTGGCGAGATAAGTGACAAATCTCAATTCAAATCGCTTCACGTCGTACTTACTGTGCAGCAAAGGCATCTATAACATCAGCTATAACATCATCTATAAAGTCATCTATAACATCAGCTATAACATCATCTTCACTTGAATTGCAAGAGTACATGGCAGTAGCGAAATGCTTAATGCAAAAATGGACATTCAATTGGTGGCCCCCCCCCCTCAAGTGGGGAACCGGAGGGACCTTTGGTTTTAAACCCATTCCCCCACCTTAGCTACGCCACTGGAATAAATATAAATAGCTTCAAATTTTGGTGCTTCTGGTGTACAAATTAAAGGAAATTTGATTATTGTTTTTAGCAACAGTTATATTTCAATATAGCGTTCTCAAGCGTTTGTCTATTTCATGTTTAAAAATCGAAAACTAAGTAAAGATCTGCAAATAGTATATTTAGAATGAAAACGCAGCCAAATATTTTATAAGATGGTTATGCTCGTAACTCTTTTTTCAAGTCGCCTTATGATTCTTGGAGATCGCTTTTCTACCTCAGAAAAGTAATGATCTTCATATTTCAAAGTTTAGAACTAAAACAATCCTATTTCGTAGATTTTGAATAGAAGAGACTGTTAATAAAGACCTATATATTCACTCAAATCTATGATATAAAGCTAATTTCTTTTAGTTTCTGTGGAGATAACAAAACATGTCGCGTGTCAACAATCCTAACTGTTAATATTACAAGGCTGTTGATTTTAATCATCTTATGATTTTAGATTGTACATTTACATAGGTCCTTCTATATTTATAGTTTATAACTAGATTCGGGATCTAAACATTGAACAATATTACACAATTTGTAGTCTTAGAACAACTTAGATCTTTACCATGAATGTTATATATTATATAGGTTAGGTTAAAACTACTTCACAAATCAATTTGATGTTTCAGGTCATTTTTGAGAAATATTAGGAGATCAGCGCATCCAGTACGGATATACTATGTATAAAGGTCTGGGGGGGGGGTGACCCCCAAAGTGTTTGATTACAAAAGTAAAAACGTTTCACCGGAAGCCGCACGCCATCTAGGTCAAGCATTGCACTAGTTCCTAGATCTAGACATATTATCAGCTTATTTTACGATATAAGATCAAACGTATCGCATTTATGAAGTTTGTTACTGAAACGAAGTCAGCAATTGACTATTGTGATAGTTTGAAACCCAAAAATATGTGACTACATGACAACGGCATTATCGCGAAATCTAACAATAGTCAATAGTTAACAGTAAAGGTCCACTTTTATATCATGGGATCTAATGGGGCACTGAATGTAAAGACGGTTGACCAGCTAGTCACGTGACCAGCACCTTGGCCGTCCTTACGTCCTCAACGTACGTCAGGTCATCATTAGAGTTGGATGCTCTTTTAAATACCAAAGTTCACAATTACAGCCTTTACTGGGACTCGAACTCAAAACCATACAGTTTTGAACCTAGCCGCTTTACCACTTTGTCAATAAGCCCTATAGATCTAGCTATTGAAGTGACTGACAAGCTGTTAGAGAAGGAGATAGAATTCGAAAAAAAAAGAAAGTCATCAAAAATGTATATACAGAAGAGAGACAGACAAACAGAGTGACAGACACACAGCCAAACATCTCATGACATCAATTTATTCAGAATATTTATTATGCAACATTCTGTCAAAGCAATTATAAAATAAAGCGTATCTTTACTTCTCTAGCCTCTATTCAGTGGACGTGACGTTTGTCCCGTGACAATCATTTACTAGCAGACGCTTCCATCTTTTATTTAAGCCTGACCGACACATTAACAGACTAGTTGTTACTAAATAACAATTCACTAGTTACTTATTTTGCCAGATTATGCCCACCGGAACAGAGGCGATCTCATCATGAAATCATCACGAAATTTGATTTACACTATCTTTTAAACAAATGTGAAATTTACAACACAGCGTTAGTAATAACTTGACTATAGAAACTACAAGAATTTCCGGTGTGAGAAAATGGTTTCTTGTTGCTAAGGAAAACAAAACGAACTCTGCCCTGCCTCCAGTATTAGTTATGTATAATGTAAAGTAGCATGTGGTGAAGTTATGCTAGTACTAGGTGGGTTAGAGGCAGTCTGATGTCTGGCCGGGATTGTTTGTGTCCAGTCTGGACTGCCCAGAGGTCAAAGTGGCCGGGCAACACCTGGAGCCTGACAGTCCCCCGTAGTGCCTTCACGGACATTGTGCTATCGATCCTGGAGGAATACATTGGGAAAAGGGCTGGGGAGGAGGGATAAATCTATTCCAAACACTGTCATGAGATGTGTGCGGCAGTTTGTCTGTTATTCTGTCTGTCTCGCTCTCTTTTATGATCTCTCGTTCTCTTGTTTTTTCTTTCCATTTTTCTATCTCTCTTTCTTCCTTTTATGTCTCTTTGTCTTTCAATGTCTCTTTCTTCCTTTTATGTCTCTTTGTCTTTCAATGTCTCTTTCTTCTTTTCTTTTTATGTCTCTTTTGTCTTCCAATATCTCTTTCTTCTTTTTATGTCTCTTTTGTCTTCCAATATCTCTTTCTTCTTTTTATGTCTCTTTTGTCTTCCAATATCTCTTTCTTCTTTTTATGTCTCTTTTGTCTTCCAATATCTCTTTCTTCTTTTTATGTATCTTTTGTCTTCCATTATCTCTTTCTTCTTTTTGTGTCTCTTTTGTCTTCCAATATCTCTTTCTTCTTTTTATGTCTCTTTTGTCTTCCAATATCTCTTTCTTCTTTTTATGTCTCTTTTGTCTTCCAATGTCTCTTTCTTCTTTTTATGTCTCTTTTGTCTTCCAATGTCTCTTTCTTCTTTTTATGTCTCTTTTGTCTTCCAATGTCTCTTTCTTCTTTTTATGTCTCTTTTGTCTTCCAATATCTCTTTCTTCTTTTTATGTCTCTTTTGTCTTCCAATATCTCTTTCTTCTTTTTATGTCTCTTTTGTCTTCCAATGTCTCTTTCTTCTTTTTATGTCTCTTTTGTCTTCCAATGTCTCTTTCTTCTTTTTATGTCTCTTTTGTCTTCCAATGTCTCTTTCTTCTTTTTATGTCTCTTTTGTCTTCCAATGTCTCTTTCTTCTTTTTATGTCTCTTTCGTCTTCCAATATCTCTTTCTTCTTTTTATGTCTCTTTCGTCTTCCAATGTCTCTTTCTTCTTTTTATGTCTCTTTCGTCTTCCAATGTCTCTTTCTTCTTTTTATGTCTCTTTTGTCTTCCAATGTCTCTTTCTTCTTTTTATGTCTCTTTTGTCTTCCAATGTCTCTTTCTTCTTTTTATGTCTCTTTTGTCTTCCAATGTCTCTTTCTTCTTTTTATGTCTCTTTTGTCTTCCAATATCTCTTTCTTCTTTTTATGTCTCTTTTGTCTTCCAATGTCTCTTTCTTCTTTTTATGTCTCTTTTGTCTTCCAATGTCTCTTTCTTCTTTTTATGTCTCTTTTGTCTTCCAATGTCTCTTTCTTCTTTTTATGTCTCTTTTGTCTTCCAATGTCTCTTTCTTCTTTTTATGTCTCTTTTGTCTTCCAATGTCTCTTTCTTCTTTTTATGTCTCTTTTGTCTTCCAATATCTCTTTCTTCTTTTTATGTCTCTTTTGTCTTCCAATGTCTCTTTCTTCTTTTTATGTCTCTTTTGTCTTCCAATGTCTCTTTCTTCTTTTTATGTCTCTTTCGTCTTCCAATATCTCTTTCTTCTTTTTATGTCTCTTTTGTCTTCCAATGTCTCTTTCTTCTTTTTATGTCTCTTTTGTCTTCCAATGTCTCTTTCTTCTTTTTATGTCTCTATTGTCATCCAATATCTCTTTGTCTTTTCAATGTACGTCGTTTATTTCAGTGTCTCAATGACTCAAGCATTCTCTCTCCCCACCCCTCTCTCTCTCTCTCTCTCTCTTTCTATCTCTTCATTTTTTCTTTTTCTTCTGCCACCCATTCACTTCTCTGTCCTCTCGGTTTATTTATTTACATCCTTGTCACTAGCTCATTTCGTCAGTAAGTTAAATTATCATCATTGTAACAAAATGTATTGCTATTCTCTTCATCCAAAGTATGTTTTAATAATATTTAAACAAAAAATATATTGAAAGTGTTTTTGTTAAACATTTTAAAATGAAAAATCGTTCAACTATCAGTTCTTACATGTACTTATTAAACTATGATCTAGGGAAGACTATTGGACAAAGGAGATAGTTGTGTTGTTGGGGGATCAACATATCAAATGTTTAGCAAAAGTAATTTTTAATTGTTTACACTTTGAATGTTAAAACTCTTTAAAGCAATTAAATACAGTAATTCAGAGCATGGAGAAAGCAACATGACGAAATGTTGTGGCGATATAATAAAAATTACAGAAAATCATAAGAAAATAAAATGAGAAAGATTAGGAAAGATTAGGATAAGCAAGGTTAAAAAGACAGTTTGTGTGAAATATAAACTATAAATCGGCCCCCGAAGTGGTCCACCCAGGCATGTTAAAAAAGTGCACGTTTTAATATATTCAGAAAGAAAATAAGAATGAAATTATATCAAAGGCTGATAAATGGAGAAAGAAGGTTGACAGATCTTGTGTGGTGCTCCAACGGTCCAGAAGCCCAAGGGATTGGTGAAAGTGAAGGTAAAGTTAGATGTGAACCTGGCCTCACTCTGATGTCATGTCATGATTATCTTGTTGATCTAATTGGTTTGTACAGGAACAATCTCTAAATTCAAAGCCTCCAGAAAACAGCTCTTTTTAAGTGTCTTAACGGTGACTCGCACAGCTGCAGTATACGTGATATTAGGAAAAACTACATTCTAATTGTTGTCTTAAAATATGTTCCACTTATATGCATATTAAATAGATTTTTTCTCTTTCAAAAAAATGTAAACAATTGTTCTGTCAATGTAGTAGTTAGTATGATAGAACTTACTTCACTTAGCAATACATTTGTACATATTTATTTTTTACACAAAATATCTAAAACCGTTTGCATAAATGTGTTAAAAATATAGTCGATTATATTGACCCTTACTAAATAGCCTCCCGTGTTTATTACTATTAACAGTGAATAGTTGTAAAAATGGTGTATTTAAAAAAAAAAAAAAGCTTGCATAGTTGATTTTAAAAATTAAATTTTTTGCTTTCAGAATAGAAAAAAGAAGTATCCGTGGCATCAGAACTTTGAAAGGTCTCAAATATCATAATGTCGGATTTTCAATATCTTTCCTAGTTTACGAGATCTAAGCGGGACAGAGGGACGGACCGACAGATCACACAAAACTAATAGCGTCTATTCCCCTTACGGTGGCCGCTAAAAACGCACACACGCACACACATACACAAACTAAAGTAATGAAATGTGCACGAAAATATTAAATGCGTATACATGTTTCTAAAAATATATTGCATATATTTGTACTTGGTGAAACAAAACTATAAATAGCTTGCATTTTGGTGTATCCGGTGGACAAAACAAGAGAAGTGTTGATAAACTATTTCTTTTAAAAGATATATGATATTTTTAAAAACCTTTTAGCTCTGCAGAGTCAAAATTTCTAAGCTCTTATGTTTGTAGCACATAATAGTTTCAATATGGAGGTAGCATGACTTTAACTCTTTGACATTGGCGCTAAATAAAAACATATTTAAACCTAATGAGCAACATCATAATGTAATGGTAATGATAAGCTAGCACATGCAATAACTTAATTACAACTTTAATTTTAGCTTATCTTTAAGTGTCGTTAACATTAAGGTACAATTTAGAGTACTTGACATTGTTTAGCTTATGTTGAAAATAAATCTCCAATAGCTTATCAATACATTAAAACATTCTGAGCACCGGATACACCAAAAAGCTTACTATATATGGATTTTCCTCTATTATGAAATTTTCCCATACAATTACGCTAATAATAAGTTCTCTACAAGAGAGCACATGACTGCAGATGAAATTACACCTTCGCCTGTAAAGTCTCCGAAATGCTACTTTTAGTTTTCTGAAACCATGCAACTTTACTTTAAAAAAAACAACAAAAAACTATGCATACTTGTATAAACTATTTTAAAAACAAAATTGTATTGTGATTTCATTGTACATGTGAGCGCTAAATGATATAGCCATCGAGGTCCACCCAGGAGTTTATATGAAACATAAACTCCCTGTATCATTATGCTATATTTTTGTTTTTAAAACCCATTTGAAACTACTTCTCTAGTCCTGCATTTCTAAAATACAACCAAAGAATCTATGACTCGAGACCATGTCACACGTATAATGTCAGACGAAGGCTATGACATCGTCTTTCCTCAGTGTGACAACACATGACAGGATGTGGCGCGAGTCTCTGTAGATAATGACACACATCAGAGTTCGTTCCTTGCTCGATGGGAATCTCTCGAGCGAGGTCGTTTAGAGTTGTTGCCCCTCAGGCAATGTAAAGATTCTATAAATATCTTCAAGCGTACAGAGTTAATGGACTTGAACAAGTTCCAAGGAAAAAAATTCGATGCAACATAATGAATTAGATCATTTCATACTTGTCCCCCCTCTCTCTTTACGCTAGGAACAATTTGTAGAGTATGTTTCACATCAGAGCAGACACCCGTACACTATTTCACTTTGAAGAAATTCAGTGATAAATGTCTAACATGTTAATTAAATAGATAACAAATCTCTAGCGTGTGTAATCTATATCATTGTTGATGAAGCTAAAATAGTGTACGATCCATATTGAAATTGGTGGCATAATATCAGGACATGAATCTATCACAAGTAATTGAGTTTGCAGCTTATGTACTTTTCTTTATTGTTTTGATGGGGATGTGTCGCGGGTAGAAGTGACCCACGGTATGCAGCTAGGTGTGATGTCCGATTAAGTGTAAGCCCTCCATGTAGAAATCTTCACTTCTTTTATCCTCCTCATTCGTGGTCTTCTTCCCACTTAATCCTGATTAGTTGGGAGTGTAGTGTGTAATGTAATCCCAAGCAGTATATCCTGATTATTTGGTGGTGTAATGTTGACTTAATCCCAAACAGTATATCCTGATTATTTGGTAATGTAATGTTGACTTAATCCCAAACAGTATATCCTGATTATTTGGTGGTGTAATGTTAACTTAATCCCAAACAGTATATCCTGATTATTTGGTGGTGTAATGTTGTCTTAATCCCAATCAGTATAAAGTAAAAAGAGTAAAGTACCCCTTTCAGACCTTTCGATCTATAGGGCAGATGATTTTAAGGTCATCTGTTTCTTTGGCCAACTGTTAACGAGCAGGATGTAATGTGGCCAGCACAACGACCAACCGCATTTATTTTTCCCAACTAAATTCAGGTACCCATTAGAGTTGGGCGCCCTAAAAATCCCAGAATTCAAAATCAGTTCACCGAGATTCGAACCCAGGACCCCAGGCTAGAAAGCCAAGCGCTTAACCACTCAACCACCGCGCCCCCTGCCAAACAGTATATCCTGATTATTTGGTGGTGTAATGTTGATTTAATTCCAAACAGTATAGTCTGTGTTGAGCCAAACATTAACTAAATGATCTGAGAGTGTCAATGACGCTAGACATATTCTGATGCCTTCCAATGTTCAGACCGCTCAACGGTTGTTTTTTATTTTGGGCATTTTAAATCCTATCAAATCTGTGACATCCTATCTCCCTTCAGAACTGTGACATTCTATCTCCCTTCAGAACTGTAACATTCTATCTCCCTTCAGAACGGTGACATTCTATCTCCCTTCCAAACTGTGACATTCTATCTCTCTTCAGAACTGTTACATTCTATCTCCCAGAACTGTGACATTCTATCTCCCTTCAGAACTGTAACATTCTATCTCACTTCAGAACTGTGACATTCTATCTCCCAGAACTGTGACATTCTATCTCTCATCAAAATGTTACATTTTATATCCCATTTTAGAAAAAAAGCAATTTACAAGCAGTTGTTTAGTTTCCATTATCAATCATTTGTTATTTTAGGGTTAGGTTTTTAAATTTAATTATTTGTTTTCTATTTGTTCAACTATTCAATGTTTTAATTCGATTTTTATAATATAACTTCTTCTTCGTTCTCAAATATAAAACAGAGGATTACATTTGGGTTGTTAATGTGCTTTAACTTGATAATAAGACAATGAACACGTTCAGAACATTTTCTGTCTACACCTTGGCAGCTCTTACGGTAATTATTGCTATAATAATAATAAAGTAGTTTTTGGTTACAGTTTGAAATGTGGACAAATGCTACTACTACTCTTTCAAAGAAACATTGTTCCAATGCATCCACTTCTAGTCTCTGGTGTGACCAAGACAAAAAATGTTTTTTCTTTCCAGAAAATCCCCCCCCCCCCCCCCCAGGATTCTTGAGTCTGCAATCACGATCTTTCAGTATCGCAAACAAAAGCCTACACAACAGACTGCCCGCCCCTCACTGAGTCCAGCCATCTTGAGCCACCTAATAGCGCCCTCCCCCCTGTCTCTTAAACCAACCTAATAGCGCCATACCTTCCTTAAAGCTATCTTTAAGCGCCCCGTCTCTGCCAGTCCGCCTCTTGTACTGTTTACCAAAGTTATCGATCATTAAAAGAAATATTTCTAGAGCAAGTTAGCCGAAGTTCGAGACGGTGAATCTAGTTATGGGTAAACAAAGCGAAGAAATAGGGCAGAAACTAAGGAAGTGCTTACAATATGGAAGCTTGTACATGTAATCAGTTCGCCGCAGTACTTTACATTACCGATATTGAATGTATTCCTGGTCTATATTTCTTTTTAGCGGCTCCCGAAAGGGGAAAAGACGCTATTAGTTTTGTGCGAAATGTCTGTCCGTCCGTCCCGTTTAGATCTCGTAAACTAGAAAAGATAATGAAAATCCGACATCACAATATATTAGACCATTCAAAGTTCTGATGCAACGGCAACTTCTTTTTTTCTGAAAGCGAAAAATCTAATTTTTAAAATCAGTTATGCAAGCAGTTTTTTAAAGTGAAAAAGCTAATTAGTATTCATAATAAGTTACACCTAAATTAAAATGAATACTAATCTTGTAAATTTTATTTTTGTGAACATATGTATAACGCTCGTAAAGCAACAGAAGTCAAAACAATTACATCAAATATATAACTTCAGTTAGGCCAGGAGAGTCTCGGTAGCAGAGCGGTAACGCGCTTGGCTTCCGAACCGGTGGTCCCGGTCTCGAATACTGGTGAAGACTGGGATTTTAACTTTGGAATCCTTGGGCGCCTCTGAGTCCACCCTAACATTGGTTGGGGAATAGTAAAGGCGGTTGGTAGTTGTGCTGGCTACATGACACCCTCGTTAACCGTAGGCCAAAAAAAACCATGAAATTTACATCATCTGCCCTATAGACCCGGGGTCGGTAACCTGCGGCTCGCGAGCCACATCCGGCTCTTTGGATGTGAAAATGCGTCTCTTTAGTTCCATAAGCAAATATTATTTATTTTCTTGCAACATTTTTAAAAATAGTTATAAATCGTTTGACGAGGATTAGGCACCGAGTCTATCTATGAGACACTTGTACTCGCTTTTCAGACTTAGACCCTCCCGCGCCGTTCGGCGCATTTGCCGCCAAGCTGTTTCCACAAAAATTTGTCAATTGTAATGTCTGAAGCCTCTTCCCACCTGCTCTGAGGACCTCCATGAATGTGTGGCGCCAAGTTGTACTTAATAGGACGTCATCGCAACTCTTATTATGCGTAATTCATTTTGTCGGAGAACATGTCCCGCAAACCTCATGCGACGCTCTGTCGAAATTTTATTAAGGGGTCGACTTCCAGTTCGGCATAGCATTTCCTTGATTTAGACACATTTCAATTTCGCAGATGACTATTCAATGCACTTTATTAATGGAGCCCCGCCACTGGTAGAAATGTGTAACCTCTCTTGAATACGCTCTTGGAATTAGGTGACTGTAGTTTGCTTTAGATTTTATATCGAAAAGGGAAGTTTTATTGTCAAAATTATCTGTTGGGGGTTTTAAGCTAAAAAATCTCTGGAGTTTTTTGTTTTTTTTTAAAACAAATTCATTTAGCTACGGTCATAGAATTTAGTAACTGTAGTTTGCTTTAGAATAATATTGAAGATAGAGGTTTTCCACTTCAAAACGCTCTGTAAGGGGATTTTAAACTCAAAACCATCTGGAGGGGTTTTAAACTTTAAAAATAAAACCATCTGTAGGAGAGGGGTTTGAACTTAAACCCCCCCAATTGGCTTGGCTACGCTCAAATATTTTTAGTGTGTAATTATTTTTTTTTATTGAAGAGGTATGTTTTAGCATCGAACCCCTCTATCAGGGCTTTAAACTCAAAACCCATTTTGGCAACGATCATAGCATTTTGAGTGCGTAATTTGCTTTTTTTTTTACATTGAAGATGTATTTATAAGCTTCAAACCCCGATGGCGGGGGGGGGGGGTTAAACTCAAAACCCCTTATTGGCTACGCTCACAGATTTTAGAGTGTGTAATTTGCTTTTTTTTTTTATTGAAAAGATATTTTTTAGCTTCAAAATCCACTGGAGGGGAGTTTAAACTCAAAACTGAGTCAAAACAAATTTTGCTATGCTCATAACATTTTCAGTGCGTAAATAGCTTTTTTTATATTTTTTCAAACCCTACTGAAAAAGGGGGGGGGGGGTTAAACTCAAAACCCCTTCAAAATTTTGAGTGTGTATTTACTTTTATATTGAAGAGGGGGTTTATCGTAAATTTTGGAGGGGGTTTTAAAATCAAAATCTTCCTTAACTGTGCTTTTGAAATTTGGGAATAGTCGTTAGCATTTTTTTTTTTTTGGTTTTGTTTTATATATAGAAGAGGGGGATTTAACTGCTAAAACCGCTGGAAGGGATTTTAAACTCAAAACCCCCTGGTAAAGGGTTTTAAACTCGAACCTCCCACCCTGTAGGGGGATTTAAACTCAAAAGCAAAAATCAGTCACTAAATTCCGATCCCCCCCCCCCGAAAACACTACTTATATATGAATAAATAGATTTGTTTGTTTTTTTCATTTAAAAAAATTGTGTTAGTACTTTATTGTTGGCAAGAAAAAAATGTTGTGGCTCTTTTAAAACTTTGTAAATCTTAATTTTTGGCTCTTTCGACTCAAAAGGTTGCCGACCCCTGCTATAGACCACAAGGTCTGAAAGGGGAACTAGTTAGGCCAGGTTCACATCTAACTTTGCATTCACTTGCACCTATCCTTTGATCTGCTGGACCGTTGGGGCACTACACAAGATCTGTCAACCTTCTTTCTCCATTCTTATCTCTCATTTGTCTTTGATATAATTTCATTTGGATGTTCTTTCTGAAAATATTGAAGCCTGCCTGGGTGGACCACTTCGGGGGCCGATTTTGAGTTAATGTTTCCACACAAACTGTCTTTGTAACCTTGTTTTTTTTTTTTAATTAAGGATAGATCTTTCTTTTATATTATATGTCAGTAATCGAAGCGGAAGTCAAAGTAAATGCTCCACAGCAAGACAGTGGGTGAAGAGGAAATTCGTAGTGGCTGGATCTAGTTACATGAATATCATTATTCAAATTAGAGATAGGCTGACCTCAAGGTGGTTGTGTGTGTGTGTGTCTGTGTGTGTAAGTGTGTTTATTTTGAAGTCCAGTCTCCGCGGCATCACTCAGAGATCTGGGATGGTCATTAGCCCAATATCCAATTAAATACCTCTTTGTGGGTCTGACCTTATTTGAGCCCACGTTGACCCTATACTTGAGTAGAATGTGATTGCTTCGTTCATTACACGCGGATTTCTCTGATACTATAAATTATGCGCCCTCATTTTCGTTGTAATAGTTGTTATATATACAATATAATAAACTCCTTATACACTAGATATGTACTCTTATTACAATTCCTCTATTCAGCTTGCAAATTCATGGGAGCTGGTTGATAAAAACGTGGACACGGATCTAAAAAACGGCTCTCACGATTTTCCTAGACATTTCACTGCTGATGTATATCTTTGGGAAAAGAATTACTTGCTAATTGTCCATACCGTGAAAATCTTAGTTTGACGGTTATAATTCTAAAAATTATTATTACTAGCTAATTGTCAACACTGGGAAAACCTTAGTTTGACCGTTATATTTTTTTGTTGAAATATCTTATAAAAATAATTTGGTGTTGAAATTCTCTATCTTAGACCGACACGTCAGCGAGTGACTTTATGTTGTAACACCAAAGTTTTGAAGCTCACCAAAATGTAGCGTTGTTCTTTCTCTCTTTCTCACCTCTCTCTCTCTTTCTTTCTTCTCTCTTTCTCTTCTCTCTTTCTCTCCTCTCTCTCTCTCTTTCTCTCCTCTCTCTCTCTTTCTCTCCTCTCTCTCTCTTTCTCTCTCTTTCTCTCCTCTCTCTCTCTCTCTTTCTCTCCTTCCCTCTTGTTTAAATCTATGATAAAAAAACAAACAACTATAAGCTTTTAATTTTTTTTTAGTTGTGATTTTTTTTCTCTCTTTCTCCTCTGCACGAGAGTGTGACACTAGTATCTCATGAGTATCTGACATCCGATTTGAGATGTTGTTATTTGTTGTTATTTAGTATGCATTGATTTGGACACCTTGACTTACTACACCAGCCTCTATATTTATCTGTCTGTGGCCTACTTTCCTGAGTTGATGCCATTTCTATGCCTTTATTCTCCTTCCCTTAATGTCCACACTTAGATTACATCTTTGTCTGGGTCTGTAATGAAAGAATTCCTGGAGTGTCTGTCTTTATTATCATCATCTGATCGCACGGGACACATTTAGGATAGCACGGGACACATTTTGGGTAACACTCACACACAAGTCTCCGCAATATATTTTTAAAGTGGTATAACACATCTATTTTATATACGGGTATACTCTTTTTCATGCTCGTAATTTTACATAGCGCTGTTATTCTATTATGAAACAACAAATCTATTATAAAGTTGTTTATACAGTTTGTTTCGGATGTTCCTTCAGAGATGAAGATAATTTACTTCCTAGGCCATATATATATATACATATATATATATATATATATATATATATATATATATATATATATATATATATATATATATATATATATATATATATATATATATATATATATATATATATATATCGTCCATCGTGGTTCGATGATGACCACTTTGTCATCCAGGGGGCTGAGGGCTTTGCACTGGGGTTTTATGCCTCTTCATGTGGCTGGTGAGACCTATGTGAGCCCGGAATGTTCGGCCGCACACTGGGCAGGTTATTCCAGCTGGAGCTAGTGTCGTTTGTCTTGCTTTTCTTTTCTGGCGTTTTTCTTCTGTCAGCATTGTTCTTTTTTCCTCAGCGCGACGCCATGATGCTCTGTCATGTGCCTCTGTCTCCCAGGTGCCTGGGTCTATGCTGAACGCCTTCAGAGAAGCTTTGAAGGTGTCCCAGAAGCGCTTTCTTTGACCACCTTGCGAGCGCTTTCCTTCGCTTAGTTGGCCATACAAGAGTCGTTTAGGGATGCGGTGGTCTTCCATTCTGTAGACGCGACCTGCCCATCGCAGCTGAGACTGCATCAGGATTGTGTGGATGCTTTGCAGACGCGCTCTTCGAAGGACTTCTGGTATTTTGTCATGCCATTTGACATTTAGTATTTTTCTCAGACTTGCGCTGGAATTTGGATTAAAGTGAGGAGGGTACGACTGCCTGTCCACTAGAGGTGCTACCCCTCCTAGATACCCCATACAAACCATACAGGCCATACATCACACAGTACGACAGGGGAGCCGAATGGGCAGGGGAACTCGGGACCATTGAGATGACCGAACGACAGTGCAGCGCACATACCGCACGACCAGGCAGCAGTTTATTTCCTTATATACGGTTCCGGGAAACGGAGAATCACGAAAACAAACGTGGAAAAACACCTCCATACCTTCGCCAACAGATCCCTACTTGCCGAATATTGGGAATGGCTTGGCACGAAAAACACCTTGAGAAAACCAACTCCAAATGTTGCAAGGCAGGCACTTGATTAAAATCCTTCAGAAAACCTGGAAGAGGTCGGTCATCTGTAAGAGCTGAGGATACTAAAATGACATGGAACAAGGTAAAAAAAATGCTCAGAACCGAACCCTATGATGGATTATGACTGCGGCTATTCTGCCCTGGGAATAAGTCAAGTAGGTTAAGTGTACAGTTTAATGGTCAATAATAATAAGGCTAGTCTTCGAGTCCGAAGATTAGTAAGGAATGCAGTATTTCCCGTGGCTGCGCAAACCCAGCTGTGACCTACATATTTTGCCACATCTAGGGCAAGCATAAATATTGCCCGCAGGTGGTCGATTTAGATTTTCTTTTCGCAGTCTGCGTTTGTCCTCGGCAGCAGATTTTCTTTTGGTCTCAAATGTGTATCCCGCGTCCTTCATGAGTGACCTCCAGCTGTCTCGTTCTGAGGACGCATGCAACCAGGTACTCTCTTCTATGTCAGCCAAGGAAAGTTGACGCTTAAGCTGGTCTTTGAAGCGTTTCCGTGGGGCGCCTCTGTAACGTCGACCACCTTTTAGCTCACAAAAAAAAGACTGCCTTTGGCATACGTTCGTCTCCTATATGGGATACGTGCCCTACCCATCGTAACTGTTGGACCAAAAGAAGACACATATATCAGCTGCACCAGATTAAATCATTTTTAATTGACGACAAAAAAAAAGTAATTTTAATATGAAGATATAATGGCACAAAGGACTTCCGAGTCCTTACTTGGAGACTCCGCCTCGAAGAAAAAAGTGGGCGAACCCACAACAAAACCATGGATATCCACTCTCCTTGAAGTTATATGAAAGTTAGTGTTAACTGTCCCAGCACTTGCCATCTAGAGATCATGCGACCTCGTGTGAGCCACCCACAGCCCACTAAAACACCGCCACACTCGCTTCACTATCAATCAGAGCCGGCACAAACATGGCGCCTCTAGGCCTTTCATTATACAAACAAAGGTCATTGTCCTAATTGATCTCTCTCAATGGATGACATAATTACACTTACTTAGAGAGAAACTTTAGTCAGTAGCAGGGCCGGATTTACACTTGATTAGGCCCTAAGCATTTTGAGAAAGTGTGTGTGTGTGGGGGGGCTTTTGAAAATCAAAGTCGTCCACTGGCTACGCCCATGTTTTTTTACAACATTAAGCAATTTTTCCTTTGCTTGATTAAAAATATCTCTGGTACCTTTAGAAAGAGGGGGGGGGGGGGAAGTTGGTGCCCTAAACTATAGATTGAGATAAATTTACGCAAGGCCGGCCTTAGGCATTGGCAAACTAGGCAGCCGCCTAGGGCCTCCGATTGGTGGGGGCCTCTCACAGGACTCAAAGAAATTTTTTTTAGAGAAAGATTTGAGAAACATGGATCAAATTTCAAACATAGCCGATCTCTAGGGCTCTAAGTGTATTAGCCTAGCTGCATGTCTCAAATATGATTCAAAAGCTTATTTGCTAATGCTTAGATCTATTTGTTAGACTACATATGCTAGAAGACTAATGTTTCTTCGTTTTGGTGAAATGTCGAAACTTTAGTTCTAGTCAGGTGATCATGAATCTTCCACGAAGCATATTAATGCTATCAGCGCTCTAGGAACTAATTTTTTGATTGAGATATATAATAATCTAGATACAGGACAGTTTATAATTCATTGCGTATTATTTTGTCTTAATTTGTTTTCTATTTCATTTGGGGCCACCCCTATTCACTTTGCCTAGAGAACTCCTAGCTTGGCTTAGACATGACACATAAACGTACTTCTTCCAATCATTAAAGAGACCCCAGAGATGAATTAATAACAATATTACTTTAATAAAAGTAATCAGGATAACTGTAGGTGTAGACAACGCATCAAATGTTAACTAGTAAATATATACATAATTATGAAAACTGACTTCTATTACTTATACTATACGATAAGACTCCAAAACTCAAGCCTCCGACAACAATAACAAACTTCAAGCGCTGTAACTCTGTCCCAACCAATGGACCAATGAAATAATAATAAAGAAACATAGAATTCTTTAATCTTACGATTTAATCCCACGATTCTATCAAGTGTTGATTACAATACTATATACGAAACAATCACCACACTCCCTATTCGCTCTGCCTAGGGCCTCCTATTACCTAAGTCCGGCCCGGATTTAGGGCTGGTGAGTAGATAGCATTTAAACTGTTAACATTAAACGTTTATCCCGAGCTATTAGAACGTCTGTTAAAATGAACCAGATCACTTGAACAGGAAAATCAAGCACGTTCTATATAAAAGATCAATACTCGCAATTACCTTTATTTGAATGTTTGTTTGAATGTTTGCTGCAATGTTTGTTTGAATGTTTGCTGCAATGTTTGTTTGAATGTTTGTCCTCTGTACGGCACTTGAAAACAAAATATAACATTGTATGATCGGTCCCTAATGTAAAACAAAGACACAATTGGATGACGTAAATAGAGTTTAATGACTTTGTTGGATTTGTAATTAGTTGTGTAGGAATAATTATGTAAGTTGTAATAATTTAACAGAAGTACTACAGTAAAATTTAAAAAATTGAAAAAATATAATTATAACAAAGAGACAATGCTTTAAAACATCCGTAATGGTCAGTTTTCAGATGTGATTTAAACAAACAATATAAATGAGATTGATATTACTTTGCAATAGTACAAATTGTAATTTTATTCCAGATTTTGACTGGTTGGTGAAATGGTATCCTTTAAAATTACCAAATATTTTATTTTTTTCTATTTGTCATTGTTAAATATGAAACTACTTAAAAACACAATACCAATGGAATGTCAGGGAGTGTGACTCTTCTGTGACTTTAGAGATTACAGCTATTCGTTGGACTTGCTTCCTGAGGCACGTCACAGGTACATCGTATCATACTGACACCATCATACTTCACCAATCGATGCCTTCAGCCTTGCACTTTCCCTAAACATCAATAGATTCCCACCCTCTCGTATCTCTGTCAGTCAATCACACTCGTATCTGGCAAGACATGAAATCCTAATAATGTCATATGTCATGTTTATCCTATCGGAATGTCATGTCATAAGCACAAGGAAAAGATAAGCACAAAATATTCAGCGATAATTGCATGTGCACATAACAGCAACTTCCTGTTAGCAGTGAATTGAAATAAAACTTTTCTTTGATTGTACTTTGACATGGGGTCATCCATTTAAGACGTCTATTCGCAGTCTTGTGGATAAGGGCGCTGGACTTAAGTGAGCGATTATAAACCATTGACTGTTTACTGTTTATCAATGAGTTGAAATAAAACTTTCTTTGATTTAACTATGACCTGGGATTATCCACTTATGACGTCTATTTGGAGTCATGTGTGGAAGGGCGCTGGAGTGAGCGGTTATAAACCCAGTTACTGTTCACTGTGTACACAGAGCGTAGCACCCAATGGCGTAGCATCCATGGCGCGAGGGGGTTCAATGAACCCGGGCCCACAAGCAATCGGGGCCCACAGCTGTGGCGTAGCAACCATTGCGCAAAGGAGCTCATTACGCTTGGGCCCATGGTTCAAGGCCAGTTGGGGGTCACATAAGAACTTTGGAAGAACATTTGTTTGTTCATTTGAAACACTTTTAAGTAGTTTAACTCTGTTAAGAAGTTGTAAAAACATTGACTTTTAAGACACTATTACTTATATGCAGTCCTAACTGAATCAAACGTTAGGACATAATTACAAGAAAAAGGTACGATCTTTACATTGGAATGTCGTTACATTTAGTTTAACATTTTTTGTCACACATTAAATTTGTCTTATTGGCTGGAGAGGAGCCCATCAAGATGTTCTTGAACCCGGAGTACTAGTGTGATATTTACTTGTGTAGCAGGCAGTGGTTACGTCCTATAGTCCTTGCAGTACTGGTGTGATATTTACTTGTGTAGCAGGCAGTGGTTACGTCCTATAGTCCTCGCAGTACTGGTGTGATAATTACTTATGTAGCAGGCAGTGGTTACGTCCTATAGTCCTCGCAGTACTAGTGTGATATTTACTTGTGTAGCAGGCAGTGGTTACGTCCTATAGTCCTCGCAGTACTGGTGTGATATTTACTTGTGTAGCAGGCAGTGGTTACGTCCTATAGTCCTCGCAGTACTGGTGTGATATTTACTTGTGTAGCAGGCAGTGGTTAAGTCCTATAGTCCTCGCCGTAGTAGTGTGATATTTACTTGTGTAGCAGGCAGTGGTTAGGTCGTATACATCCACAGTCTCTGGTCATCACCTAAATTAAAATTTAACCTAACACTAATAGTCCAATATTTAAACTACATGCTTACATATTACTTCCTAATGTGTCTTAAAACGAATAGATATTAATTAATAATATCGTTTTATCCCGTGCTTTTAAGTATGTGCGCTTATAATATTGTCTCTAATCCAGTCACAAGAAGCACTGTCACTTGATTTCCAACATCAATTCGGTCCAACACCAAGCCGTGTTTATGCCATCTCCCATTTAGCTCGAGCCTGTCTTTATAGTTCCTTAAGCTAGGTCTAATTCAGTCTCTAATGTTTGTGCTATCACCCAGACTGCTATCACATTGGATAAATTGTTATGCTCCAATCAAGAGTTATAACACACATGCGAGTCCGCATATCTTTTCAGCGCTCTTGAAAGAACTGGATATCGCTTAAGTAAACCGTTAAAACGTTTATTTACAGGAAAAATGGTCGTCAAGTCTTCTACTCAAAGCGTCTCTATTCTGCCCTCCCTTAAATCCGGCCCTGCTGCGATAGCTTACAATCAAAGCAAAAGGTCCTGCCTGCTAACCCTTGTCTGAATAGATCCGACGTGAACATTACCTCCCCTATGATTGTATAGTTTTAGACTTGAAACAAAGAGACAGTAACATTACGTGTTCTATTCACGCTCATACCGAGGATGATAAATAATAGAACTGACTAGAATTAATTTTGTTTGAAGAGGCACACATAACTGACATTGGGTTACATGCCAACATTTCGTATAACAAAGTAGCGCTGACAAAATGGTGTCTTTAAAATAGTGCCTAGGAAAAAAAAAACGCGAACTGTATCTCATATTAAATATGCCTTGAACTAAAACATCATATTTATCTGGAGGCAGCAGAGGTTTGAATTCTAAGTTTTCCTTCTCCGTCGGGCAGGAGGAACTCGTTAGCTTTAGGTGGCAACCTTTTGTCCTACACGTTCAGCTTCTAAACGTTATCACCGACAGCACCTAGGAGGTGGGGAAGGGGGCTGGGGGCGCGAGACAGCGGGTAGATTGGTCATGAGGCCATACTCTCCAAAATCTCCAAAAGCACTAACTCAGATTTAACAATATGTTTCAGAACAGAAAAGAAATAAAAAAGATTCTAGTACCAACATGTTAGACACATGCATATCTAGGTATTGTAAAAGACTGAATCATTTATTTCAAAAACAAAATGCTGCACATATTAGAATGACTGGTTGTTGACACGCAAGTCCTGGGCTCGATCCCCATATTAAACAATTTTTGTCAAGGACAAATAAAATATAAATGTTAAATGTATTCTAGGAGGTTCAGCGAGTGCCGATTTAAATTATTCTGACAGCGGATTCAAGCGGTGGTTGATTTAGAAACCAATAAGGTGCAATGCCCACACATTCACATCATATGACCTCAAAACCATCCATTCGAAGTTTGTTTGTTTGTTTTTTCTTTTCTAGCGGTGGTTGATTTTGAAACCAATACGATGCAATGCCCACACATTCACATCGTATGACCTCAAAATCATCCATTCGAATTACTTTTTTTTTTTTAAAAGGCACGATCTTTACATTGGAACGTCTTTACATTTAGTTTTCTCATTTTTGTCACACACTAAATTTGTCGTGTTTTTGAACCCGGGCCCACGGGTACCTTGCTACGCCACTGGTAGCACCCTGAGAGAGCCTGCAATGTCGCTGATCCCAAACTGTATCAGCACCAGCAGTTCCTTCGGATACATCAGCTGCGTGGACGACTTCGTTTCGACGATTGTTAATGTCCAGGTAGTTCATCATGTCCATAAGATGATCCTTAGTCATTTCACGACAAAGAGTCCATATATTTTGAATCTCTAAGTAACATGTAAGTGTATAGACAGACCAGCTGATGGAGTCCATATATTTTGAATCTCTAAGTGACATGTAAGTGTATAGACAGACCAGCTGATGGAGTCCATATATTTTAAATCTCTAAGTGACATGTAAGTGTATAGACAGACCAGCTGATGGAGTCCATATATTTTGAATCTCTAAGTAACATGTAAGTGTATAGACAGACCAGCTGATGGAGTCCATATATTTTGAATCTCTAAGTGACATGTAAGTGTATAGACAGACCAGCTGATGGAGTCCATATATTTTGAATCTCTAAGTGACATGTAAGTGTATAGACAGACCAGCTGATGGAGTCCATATATTTTGAATCTCTAAGTGACATGTAAGTGTATAGACAGACCAGCTGATGGAGTCCATATATTTTGAATCTCTAAGTGACATGTAAGTGTATAGACAGACCAGCTGATGGAGTCCATATATTTTGAATCTCTAAGTGACATGTAAGTGTATAGACAGACCAGCTGTTGGAGTCCATATATTTTGAATCTCTAAGTGACATGTAAGTGTATAGACAGACCAGCTGTTGGAGTCCATATATTTTGAATCTCTAAGTAACATGTAAGTGTATAGACAGACCAGCTGTTGGAGTCCATATATTTTGAATCTCTAAGTAACATGTAAGTGTATAGACAGACCAGCTGATGGAGTCCATATATTTTGAATCTCTAAGTGACATGTAAGTGTATAGACAGACCAGCTGATGGAGTCCATATATTTTGAATCTCTAAGTGACATGTAAGTGTATAGACAGACCAGCTGATGGAGTCCATATATTTTGAATCTCTAAGTGACATGTAAGTGTATAGACAGACCAGCTGTTGGAGTCCATATATTTTGAATCTCTAAGTGACATGTAAGTGTATAGACAGACCAGCTGTTGGAGTCCATATATTTTGAATCTCTAAGTGACATGTAAGTGTATAGACAGACCAGCTGATGGAGTCCATATATTTTGAATCTCTAAGTGACATACATGTAAGTGTATAGACAGACCAGCTGATGGAGTCCATATATTTTGAATCTCTAAGTGACATGTAAGTGTATAGACAGACCAGCTGTTGGAGTCCATATATTTTGAATCTCTAAGTGACATGTAAGTGTATAGACAGACCAGCTGTTGGAGTCCATATATTTTGAATCTCTAAGTGACATGTAAGTGTATAGACAGACCAGCTGATGGAGTCCATATATTTTGAATCTCTAAGTGACATGTAAGTGTATAGACAGACCAGCTGATGGAGTCCATATATTTTGAATCTCTAAGTGACATGTAAGTGTATAGACAGACCAGCTGATGGAGTCCATATATTTTGAATCTCTAAGTGACATGTAAGTGTATAGACAGACCAGCTGATGGAGTCCATATATTTTGAATCTCTAAGTGACATGTAAGTGTATAGACAGACCAGCTGATGGAGTCCATATATTTTGAATCTCTAAGTGACATGTAAGTGTATAGACAGACCAGCTGATGGAGTCCATATATTTTGAATCTCTAAGTGACATGTAAGTGTATAGACAGACCAGCTGTTGGAGTCCATATATTTTGAATCTCTAAGTGACATGTAAGTGTATAGACAGACCAGCTGATGGAGTCCATATATTTTGAATCTCTAAGTGACATGTAAGTGTATAGACAGACCAGCTGATGGAGTCCATATATTTTGAATCTCTAAGTGACATGTAAGTGTATAGACAGACCAGCTGATGGAGTCCATATATTTTGAATCTCTAAGTGACATGTAAGTGTATAGACAGACCAGCTGATGGAGTCCATATATTTTGAATCTCTAAGTGACATGTAAGTGTATAGACAGACCAGCTGATGGAGTCCATATATTTTGAATCTCTAAGTGACATGTAAGTGTATAGACAGACCAGCTGTTGGAGTCCATATATTTTGAATCTCTAAGTGACATGTAAGTGTATAGACAGACCAGCTGATGGAGTCCATATATTTTGAATCTCTAAGTGACATGTAAGTGTATAGACAGACCAGCTGATGGAGTCCATATATTTTGAATCTCTAAGTGACATGTAAGTGTATAGACAGACCAGCTGTTGGAGTCCATATATTTTGAATCTCTAAGTGACATGTAAGTGTATAGACAGACCAGCTGATGGAGTCCATATATTTTGAATCTCTAAGTGACATGTAAGTGTATAGACAGACCAGCTGATGGAGTCCATATATTTTGAATCTCTAAGTGACATGTAAGTGTATAGACAGACCAGCTGATGGAGTCCATATATTTTGAATCTCTAAGTGACATGTAAGTGTATAGACAGACCAGCTGATGGAGTCCATATATTTTGAATCTCTAAGTGACATGTAAGTGTATAGACAGACCAGCTGATGGAGTCCATATATTTTGAATCTCTAAGTGACATGTAAGTGTATAGACAGACCAGCTGATGGAGTCCATATATTTTGAATCTCTAAGTGACATGTAAGTGTATAGACAGACCAGCTGATGGAGTCCATATATTTTGAATCTCTAAGTGACATGTAAGTGTATAGACAGACCAGCTGATGGAGTTCATATATTTTGAATCTCTAAGTGACATGTAAGTGTATAGACAGACCAGCTGTTGGAGTCCATATATTTTGAATCTCTAAGTGACATGTAAGTGTATAGACAGACCAGCTGTTGGAGTCCATATATTTTGAATCTCTAAGTGACATGTAAGTGTATAGACAGACCAGCTGTTGGAGTCCATATATTTTAAATCTCTAAGTGACATGTAAGTGTATAGACAGACCAGCTGATGGAGTCCATATATTTTGAATCTCTAAGTGACATGTAAGTGTATAGACAGACCAGCTGTTGGAGTCCATATATTTTGAATCTCTAAGTGACATGTAAGTGTATAGACAGACCAGCTGATGGAGTCCATATATTTTGAATCTCTAAGTGACATGTAAGTGTATAGACAGACCAGCTGTTGGAGTCCATATATTTTGAATCTCTAAGTGACATGTAAGTGTATAGACAGACCAGCTGATGGAGTCCATATATTTTGAATCTCTAAGTGACATGTAAGTGTATAGACAGACCAGCTGTTGGAGTCCATATATTTTGAATCTCTAAGTGACATGTAAGTGTATAGACAGACCAGCTGTTGGAGTCCATATATTTTGAATCTCTAAGTGACATGTAAGTGTATAGACAGACCAGCTGTTGGAGTCCATATATTTTGAATCTCTAAGTGACATGTAAGTGTATAGACAGACCAGCTGATGGAGTCCATATATTTTGAATCTCTAAGTGACATGTAAGTGTATAGACAGACCAGCTGTTGGAGTCCATATATTTTGAATCTCTAAGTGACATGTAAGTGTATAGACAGACCAGCTGTTGGAGTCCATATATTTTGAATCTCTAAGTGACATGTAAGTGTATAGACAGACCAGCTGTTGGAGTCCATATATTTTGAATCTCTAAGTGACATGTAAGTGTATAGACAGACCAGCTGATGGAGTCCATATATTTTGAATCTCTAAGTGACATGTAAGTGTATAGACAGACCAGCTGTTGGAGTCCATATATTTTGAATCTCTAAGTGACATGTAAGTGTATAGACAGACCAGCTGATGGAGTCCATATATTTTGAATCTCTAAGTGACATGTAAGTGTATAGACAGACCAGCTGTTGGAGTCCATATATTTTGAATCTCTAAGTGACATGTAAGTGTATAGACAGACAAGCTGATGGAGTCCATATATTTTGAATCTCTAAGTGACATACAAGTGTGTAGAAAGACCAGCTGTTGGAGTCCATATATTTTGAATCTCTAAGTGACTTGTAAGTGTATAGACAGACCAGCTGATGGAGTCCATATATTTTGAATCTCTAAGTGACATGTAAGTGTATAGACAGACCAGCTGATGGAGTCCATATATTTTGAATCTCTAAGTGACATGTAAGTGTATAGACAGACCAGCTGTTGGAGTCCATATATTTTGAATCTCTAAGTGACATGTAAGTGTATAGACAGACCAGCTGATGGAGTCCATATATTTTGAATCTCTAAGTGACATGTAAGTGTATAAACAGACAAGCTGATGGAGTCCATATATTTTGAATCTCTAAGTGACATGCAAGTGTGTAGAAAGACCAGCTGTTGGAGTCCATATATTTTAAATCTCTAAGTGACTTGTAAGTGTATAGACAGACCAGCTGATGGAGTCCATATATTTTAAATCTCTAAGTGACATGTAAGTGTGTAGACAGACCAGCTCATGGTTTTATCTTCCTTTACTACTAAAAACTAACACTCTCTTTACTGTTCGTAACCTTGAAAACACTAGATAATGTAAGGGACGTAACTGGCAAAAGTTTCAACACTGTCTGTAACCTTTATTCAGATTTTTTTCCCCTTTTCACAGCCATTAGATTTAATGAATCTGATAATTACCTAAATGCTGTAAGCAAATAGTTGACAGTGTTAGTGGACTTACGGAAATGTATATCAAAAATACGTAAAAGTATTCTATGAAGACAATTCCTTCAAAAGCTCACAATAGTAAGTTCTACCTTTGCAGCATGTGACTATGACAATTCGTAACCTGAAATTCCCATATACAATTATTGATTGTTAACTCTATATGGTGAACCCAGGTCTTGTGACATGTGAATGGAATGTTAACTCTATATGGTGAACCCAGGTCTTGTGACATGTGAATGGAATGTTAACTCTATATGGTGAACCCAGGTCTTGTGACATGTGAATGGAATGTTAACTCTATATGGTGAACCCAGGTCTTGTGACATGTGAATGGAATGTTAACTCTATATGGTGAACCCAGGTCTTGTGACATGTGAATGGAATGTTAACTCTATATGGTGAACCCAGGTCTTGTGACATGTGAATGGAATGTTAACTCTATATGGTGAACCCACAGGTCTTGTGACATGTGAATGGAATGTTAACTCTATATGGTGAACCCAGGTCTTGTGACATGTGAATGGAATGTTAACTCTATATGGTGAACCCACAGGTCTTGTGACATGTGAATGGCATGTTAACTCTATATGGTGAACCCAGGTCTTGTGACATGTGAATGGAATGTTAACTCTATATGGTGAACCCACAGGTCTTGTGACATGTGAATGGAATGTTAACTCTATATGGTGAACCCACAGGTCTTGTGACATGTGAATGGAATGTTAACTCTATATGGTGAACCCACAGGTCTTGTGACATGTGAATGGAATGTTAACTCTATATGGTGAACCCACAGGTCTTGTGACATGTGAATGGAATGTTAACTCTATATGGTGAACCCACAGGTCTTGTGACATGTGAATGGAATGTTAACTCTATATAGTGAACCCACAGGTCTTGTGACATGTGAATGGAATGTTAACTCTATATGGTGAACCCACAGGTCTTGTGACATGTGAATGGAATGTTAACTCTATATGGTGAACCCACAGGTCTTGTGACATGTGAATGGAATGTTAACTCTATATGGTGAACCCACAGGTCTTGTGACATGTGAATGGAATGTTAACTCTATGTGGTGAACCCACAGGTCTTGTGACATGTGAATGGAATGTTAACTCTATATGGTGAACACAGGTCTTGTGACATGTGAATGGAATGTTAACTCTATATGGTGAACCCACAGGTCTTGTGACATGTGAATGGAATGTTAACTCTATATGGTGAACCCACAGGTCTTGTGACATGTGAATGGAATGTTAACTCTATATGGTGAACCCATAGGTCTTGTGACATGTGAATGGAATGTTACCTCTATATGGTAAACCCACAGGTCTTGTGACATGTGAATGGAATGTTAACTCTATATGGTGAACCCACAGGTCTTGTGACATGTGAATGGAATGTTAACTCTATATGGTGAACACAGGTCTTGTGACATGTGAATGGAATGTTAACTCTATATGGTGAACCCAGGTCTTGTGACATGTGAATGGAATGTTAACTCTATATGGTGAACCCACAAGTCTTGTGACATGTGAATGGAATGTTAACTCTATATGGTGAACCAACAGGTCTTGTGACATGTGAATGGAATGTTTACTCTATATGGTGAACACAGGTCTTGTGACATGTGAATGGAATGTTAACTCTATATTGTGAACCCAGGTCTTGTGACATGTGAATGGAATGTTAACTCTATATGGTGAACCCAGGTCTTGTGACATGTGAATGGAATGTTAACTCTATATGGTGAACCCAGGTCTTGTGACATGTGAATGGAATGTTAACTCTATATGGTGAACCCAGGTCTTGTGACATGTGAATGGAATGTTAACCCTATATGGTGAACCCACAGGTCTTGTGACATGTGAATGGAATGTTAACTCTATATGGTAAACCCACAGGTCTTGTGACATGTGAATGGAATGTTAACTCTATATGGTGAACCCACAGGTCTTGTGACATGTGAATGGAATGTTAACTCTATATGGTGAACCCACAGGTCTTGTGACATGTGAATGGAATGTTAACTCTATATGGTGAACCCACAGGTCTTGTGACATGTGAATGGAATGTTAACTCTATATGGTGAACCCACAGGTCTTGTGACATGTGAATGGAATGTTAACTCTATATGGTGAACCCACAGGTCTTGTGACATGTGAATGGAATGTTAACTCTATATGGTGAACCCACAGGTCTTGTGACATGTGAATGGAATGTTAACTCTATATGGTGAACCCACAGGTCTTGTGACATGTGAATGGAATGTTAACTCTATATGGTGAACCCACAGGTCTTGTGACATGTGAATGGAATGTTAACTCTATATGGTGAACCCACAGGTCTTGTGACATGTGAATGGAATGTTAACTCTATATGGTGAACCCACAGGTCTTGTGACATGTGAATGGAATGTTAACTCTATATGGTGAACCCACAGGTCTTGTGACATGTGAATGGAATGTTAACTTTATATGGTGAACCCACAGTTCTTGTGACATGTGAATGGAATGTTAACTCTATATGGTGAACCCACAGGTCTTGTGACATGTGAATGGAATGTTAACTCTATATGGTGAACCAACAGGTCTTGTGACATGTGAATGGAATGTTAACTCTATATGGTGAACACAGGTCTTGTGACATGTAAATGGAATGTTAACTCTATATGGTGAACCCAGGTCTTGTGACATGTGAATGGAATGTTAACTCTATATGGTGAACCCACAGGTCTTGTGACATGTGAATGGAATGTTAACTCTATATGGTGAACCCACAGGTCTTGTGAAATGTGAATGGAATGTTAACTCTATATGGTGAACCCACAGGTCTTGTGACATGTGAATGGAATGTTAACTCTATATGGTGAACCCAGGTCTTGTGACATGTGAATGGAATGTTAACTCTATATGGTGAACCCACAAGTCTTGTGACATGTGAATGGAATGTTAACTCTATATGGTGAACCAACAGGTCTTGTGACATGTGAATGAAATGTTAACTCTATATGGTGAACACAGGTCTTGTGACATGTGAATGGAATGTTAACTCTATATGGTGAACCCAGGTCTTGTGACATGTGAATGGAATGTTAACTCTATATGGTGAACCCAGGTCTTGTGACATGTGAATGGAATGTTAACTCTATATGGTGAACCCAGGTCTTGTGACATGTGAATGGAATGTTAACTCTATATGGTGAACCCACAGGTCTTGTGACATGTGAATGGAATGTTAACTCTATATGGTGAACCCACAGGTCTTGTGACATGTGAATGGAATGTTAACTCTATATGGTGAACCCACAGGTCTTGTGACATGTGAATGGAATGTTAACTCTATATGGTGAACCCACAGGTCTTGTGACATGTGAATGGAATGTTAACTCTATATGGTGAACCCACAGGTCTTGTGACATGTGAATGGAATGTTAACTCTATATGGTGAACCCACAGGTCTTGTGACATGTGAATGGAATGTTAACTCTATATGGTGAACCCACAGGTCTTGTGACATGTGAATGGAATGTTAACTCTATATGGTGAACCCACAGGTCTTGTGACATGTGAATGGAATGTTAACTCTATATGGTGAACCCACAGGTCTTGTGACATGTGAATGGAATGTTAACTCTATATGGTGAACCTACAGGTCTTGTGACATGTGAATGGAATGTTAACTCTATATGGTGAACCCACAGGTCTTGTGACATGTGAATGGAATGTTAACTCTATATGGTGAACCCACAGGTTTTGTGACATGTGAATGGAATGTTAACTCTATATGGTGAACCCACAGGTCTTGTGACATGTGAATGGAATGTTAACTCTATATGGTGAACCCACAGGTCTTGTGACATGTGAATGGAATGTTAACTCTATATGGTGAACCCACAGGTCTTGTGACATGTGAATGGAATGTTAACTCTATATGGTAAACCCACAGGTCTTGTGACATGTGAATGGAATGTTAACTTTATATGGTGAACCCACAGTTCTTGTGACATGTGAATGGAATGTTAACTCTATATGGTGAACCCACAGGTCTTGTGACATGTGAATGGAATGTTAACTCTATATGGTGAACCCACAGGTCTTGTGACATGTGAATGGAATGTTAACTCTATATGGTGAACACAGGTCTTGTGACATGTGAATGGAATGTTAACTCTATATGGTGAACCCAGGTCTTGTGACATGTGAATGGAATGTTAACTCTATATGGTGAACCCACAGGTCTTGTGACATGTGAATGGAATGTTAACTCTATATGGTGAACCCACAGGTCTTGTGACATGTGAATGGAATGTTAACTCTATATGGTGAACACAGGTCTTGTGACATGTGAATGGAATGTTAACTCTATATGGTGAACCCACAAGTCTTGTGACATGTGAATGGAATGTTAACTCTATATGGTGAACCAACAGGTCTTGTGACATGTGAATGGAATGTTTACTCTATATGGTGAACACAGGTCTTGTGACATGTGAATGGAATGTTAACACTATATGGTGAACCCAGGTCTTGTGACATGTGAATGGAATGTTAACTCTATATGGTGAACCCAGGTCTTGTGACATGTGAATGGAATGTTAACTCTATATGGTGAACCCAGGTCTTGTGACATGTGAATGGAATGTTAACTCTATATGGTGAACCCAGGTCTTGTGACATGTGAATGGAATGTTAACTCTAAATGGTGAACACACAGGTCTTGTGACATGTGAATGGAATGTTAACTCTATATGGTAAACCCACAGGTCTTGTGACATGTGAATGGAATGTTAACTCTATATGGTGAACCCACAGGTCTTGTGACATGTGAATGGAATGTTAACTCTATATGGTGAACCCACAGGTCTTGTGACATGTGAATGGAATGTTAACTCTATATGGTGAACCCACAGGTCTTGTGACATGTGAATGGAATGTTAACTCTATATGGTGAACCCACAGGTCTTGTGACATGTGAATGGAATGTTAACTCTATATGGTGAACCCACAGGTCTTGTGACATGTGAATGGAATGTTAACTCTATATGGTGAACCCACAGGTCTTGTGACATGTGAATGGAATGTTAACTCTATATGGTGAACCCACAGGTCTTGTGACATGTGAATGGAATGTTAACTCTATATGGTGAACCCACAGGTCTTGTGACATGTGAATGGAATGTTAACTCTATATGGTGAACCCACAGGTCTTGTGACATGTGAATGGAATGTTAACTCTATATGGTGAACCCACAGGTCTTGTGACATGTGAATGGAATGTTAACTTTATATGGTGAACCCACAGTTCTTGTGACATGTGAATGGAATGTTAACTCTATATGGTGAACCCACAGGTCTTGTGACATGTGAATGGAATGTTAACTCTATATGGTGAACCAACAGGTCTTGTGACATGTGAATGGAATGTTAACTCTATATGGTGAACCCAGGTCTTGTGACATGTGAATGGAATGTTAACTCTATATGGTGAACCCACAGGTCTTGTGACATGTGAATGGAATGTTAACTCTATATGGTGAGCCCACAGGTCTTGTGAAATGTGAATGGAATGTTAACTCTATATGGTGAACCCACAGGTCTTGTGACATGTGAATGGAATGTTAACTCTATATGGTGAACCCAGGTCTTGTGACATGTGAATGGAATGTTAACTCTATATGGTGAACCCACAAGTCTTGTGACATGTGAATGGAATGTTAACTCTATATGGTGAACCAACAGGTCTTGTGACATGTGAATGGAATGTTAACTCTATATGGTGAACACAGGTCTTGTGACATGTGAATGGAATGTTAACTCTATATGGTGAACCCAGGTCTTGTGACATGTGAATGGAATGTTAACTCTATATGGTGAACCCAGGTCTTGTGACATGTGAATGGAATGTTAACTCTATATGGTGAACCCAGGTCTTGTGACATGTGAATGGAATGTTAACTCTATATGGTGAACCCACAGGTCTTGTGACATGTGAATGGAATGTTAACTCTATATGGTGAACCCACAGGTCTTGTGACATGTGAATGGAATGTTAACTCTATATGGTGAACCCACAGGTCTTGTGACATGTGAATGGAATGTTAACTCTATATGGTGAACCCACAGGTCTTGTGACATGTGAATGGAATGTTAACTCTATATGGTGAACCCACAGGTCTTGTGACATGTGAATGGAATGTTAACTCTATATGGTGAACCCACAGGTCTTGTGACATGTGAATGGAATGTTAACTCTATATGGTGAACCCACAGGTCTTGTGACATGTGAATGGAATGTTAACTCTATATGGTGAACCCACAGGTCTTGTGACATGTGAATGGAATGTTAACTCTATATGGTGAACCCACAGGTCTTGTGACATGTGAATGGAATGTTAACTCTATATGGTGAACCCACAGGTCTTGTGACATGTGAATGGAATGTTAACTCTATATGGTGAACCCACAGGTCTTGTGACATGTGAATGGAATGTTAACTCTATATGGTGAACCCACAGGTCTTGTGACATGTGAATGGAATGTTAACTCTATATGGTGAACCCACAGGTCTTGTGACATGTGAATGGAATGTTAACTCTATATGGTGAACCCACAGGTCTTGTGACATGTGAATGGAATGTTAACTCTATATGGTGAACCCACAGGTCTTGTGACATGTGAATGGAATGTTAACTCTATATGGTGAACCCACAGGTCTTGTGACATGTGAATGGAATGTTAACTCTATATGGTGAACCCACAGGTCTTGTGACATGTGAATGGAATGTTAACTCTATATGGTGAACCCACAGGTCTTGTGACATGTGAATGGAATGTTAACTTTATATGGTGAACCCACAGTTCTTGTGACATGTGAATGGAATGTTAACTCTATATGGTGAACCCACAGGTCTTGTGACATGTGAATGGAATGTTAACTCTATATGGTGAACCCACAGGTCTTGTGACATGTGAATGGAATGTTAACTCTATATGGTGAACACAGGTCTTGTGACATGTGAATGGAATGTTAACTCTATATGGTGAACCCAGGTCTTGTGACATGTGAATGGAATGTTAACTCTATATGGTGAACCCACAGGTCTTGTGACATGTGAATGGAATGTTAACTCTATATGGTGAACCCACAGGTCTTGTGACATGTGAATGGAATGTTAACTCTATATGGTGAACACAGGTCTTGTGACATGTGAATGGAATGTTAACTCTATATGGTGAACCCAGGTCTTGTGACATGTGAATGGAATGTTAACTCTATATGGTGAACCCACAGGTCTTGTGACATGTGAATGGAATGTTAACTCTATATGGTGAACCCACAGGTCTTGCGACATGTGAATGGAATGTTAACTCTATATGGTGAACCCACAGGTCTTGTGACATGTGAATGGAATGTTAACTCCATATGGTGAACCCACAGGTCTTGTGACATGTGAATGGAATGTTAACTCTATATGGTGAACCCACAGGTCTTGTGACATGTGAATGGAATGTTAACTCTATATGGTGAACCCACAGGTCTTGTGACATGTGAATGGAATGTTAACTCTATATGGTAAACCCACAGGTCTTGTGACATGTGAATGGAATTTTAACTCTATATGGTGAACCCACAGGTCTTGTGACATGTGAATGAAATGTTAACTCTATATGGTGAACCCACAGGTCTTGTGACATGTGAATGGAATGTTAACTCTATATGGTGAACCCAGGTCTTGTGACATGTTAATGGAATGTTAACTCTATATGGTGAACCCACAGGCCTTGTGACATGTGAATGGAATGTTAACTCTATATGGTGAACCCACAGGTCTTGTGACATGTGAATGGAATGTTAACTCTATATGGTGAACACAGGTCTTGTGACATGTGAATGGAATGTTAACTCTATATGGTGAACCCAGGTCTTGTGACATGTGAATGGAATGTTAACTCTATATGGTGAACCCACAGGTCTTGTGACATGTGAATGGAATGTTAACTCTATATGGTGAACCCACAGGTCTTGTGGCATGTGAATGGAATGTTAACTCTATATGGTGAACCCACAGGTCTTGTGACATGTGAATGGAATGTTAACTCTATATGGTGAACCCACAGGTCTTGTGACATGTGAATGGAATGTTAACTCTATATGGTGAACCCACAGGTCTTGTGACATGTGAATGAAATGTTAACTCTATATGGTGAACCCACAGGTCTTGTGACATGTGAATGGAATGTTAACTCTATATGGTGAACCCACAGGTCTTGTGACATGTGAATGGAATGTTAACTCTATATGGTGAACCCAAAGTTATTGTGACATGTGAATGGAATGTTAACTCTATATGGTGAACCCACAGGTCTTGTGACATGTGAATGGAATGTTAACTCTATATGGTGAACCCACAGGTCTTGTGACATGTGAATGGAATGTTAACTCTATATGTTGAACACAGGTCTTGTGACATGTGAATGGAATGTTAACTCTATATGGTGAACCCAGGTCTTGTGACATGTGAATGGAATGTTAACTCTATATGGTGAACCCACAGGTCTTGTGACATGTGAATGGAATGTTAACTCTATATGGTGAACCCACAGGTCTTGTGACATGTGAATGGAATGTTAACTCTATATGGTGAACACAGGTCTTGTGACATGTGAATGGAATGTTAACTCTATATGGTGAACCCACAGGTCTTGTGACATGTGAATGGAATGTTAACTCTATATGGTGAACCCACAGGTCTTGTGACATGTGAATGGAATGTTAACTCTATATGGTGAACCCACAGGTCTTGTGACATGTGAATGGAATGTTAACTCTATATGGTGATTACAGGTCTTGTGACATGTGAATGGAATGTTAACTCTATATGGTGAACCTAGGTCTTGTGACATGTGAATGGAATGTTAACTCTATATGGTGAACCCAGGTCTTGTGACATGTGAATGGAATGTTAACTCTATATTGTGAACCCACAGGTCTTGTGACATGTGAATGGAATGTTAATTCTATATGGTGAACACAGGTCTTGTGACATGTGAATGGAATGTTAACTCTATATGGTGAACCCAGGTTTTGTGACATGTGAATGGAATGTTAACTCTATATGGTGAAACACAGGTCTTGTGACATGTGAATGGAATGTTAACTCTATATGGTGAACCTACAGGTCTTGCGACATGTGAATGGAATGTTAACTCTATATGTCGAACCCACAGGTCTTGTGACATGTGAATGGAATGTTAACTCTATATGGTGAACCCACAGGTCTTGTGACATGTGAATGGAATGTTAACTCTATATGGTGAACCCACAGGTCTTGTGACATGTGAATGGAATGTTAACTCTATATGGTGAACCCACAGGTCTTGTGACATGTGAATGGAATGTTAACTCTATATGGTGAAGCCAGGTCTTGTGACATGTGAATGGAATGTTAACTCTATATGGTGAACCCACAGGTCTTGTGACATGTGAATGGAATGTTAACTCTATATGGTGAACACAGGTCTTGTGACATGTGAATGGAATGTTAACTCTATATGGTGAACCCAGGTTTTGTGACATGTGAATGGAATGTTAACTCTATATGGTGAACCCACAGGTCTTGTGACATGTGAATGGAATGTTAACTCTATATGGTAAACCCACAGGTCTTGTGACATGTGAATGGATTGTTAACTCTATATGGTGAACCCACAGGTCTTGTGACATGTGAATGGAATGTTAACTCTATATGGTGAACCCACAGGTCTTGTGACATGTGAATGGAATGTTAACTCTATATGGTGATTACAGGTCTTGTGACATGTGAATGGAATGTTAACTTTATATGGTGAACCCACAGTTCTTGTGACATGTGAATGGAATGTTAACTCTATATGGTGAACCCACAGGTCTTGTGACATGTGAATGGAATGTTAACTCTATATGGTGAACCAACAGGTCTTGTGACATGTGAATGGAATGTTAACTCTATATGGTGAACACAGGTCTTGTGACATGTGAATGGAATGTTAACTCTATATGGTGAACCCAGGTCTTGTGACATGTGAATGGAATGTTAACTCTATATGGTGAACCCACAGGTCTTGTGACATGTGAATGGAATGTTAACTCTATATGGTGAACCCACAGGTCTTGTGAAATGTGAATGGAATGTTAACTCTATATGGTGAACCCACAGGTCTTGTGACATGTGAATGGAATGTTAACTCTATATGGTGAACCCAGGTCTTGTGACATGTGAATGGAATGTTAACTCTATATGGTGAACCCACAAGTCTTGTGACATGTGAATAGAATGTTAACTCTATATGGTGAACCAACAGGTCTTGTGACATGTGAATGGAATGTTAACTCTATATGGTGAACACAGGTCTTGTGACATGTGAATGGAATGTTAACTCTATATGGTGATCCCAGGTCTTGTGACATGTGAATGGAATGTTAACTCTATATGGTGAACCCAGGTCTTGTGACATGTGAATGAAATGTTAACTCTATATGGTGAACCCAGGTCCTGTGACATGTGAATGGAATGTTAACTCTATATGGTGAACCCAGGTCTTGTGACATGTGAATGGAATGTTAACTCTATATGGTGAACCCACAGGTCTTGTGACATGTGAATGGAATGTTAACTCTATATTATGAACCCACAGGTCTTGTGACATGTGAATGGAATGTTAACTCTATATGGTGAACCCACAGGTCTTGTGACATGTGAATGGAATGTTAACTCTATATGGTGAACCCACAGGTCTTGTGACATGTGAATGGAATGTTAACTCTATATGGTGAACCCACAGGTCTTGTGACATGTGAATGGAATGTTAACTCTATATGGTGAACCCACAGGTCTTGTGACATGTGAATGGAATGTTAACTCTATATGGTGAACCCACAGGTCTTGTGACATGTGAATGGAATGTTAACTCTATATGGTGAACCCACAGGTCTTGTGACATGTGAATGGAATGTTAACTCTATATGGTGAACCCACAGGTCTTGTGACATGTGAATGGAATGTTAACTCTATATGGTGAACCCACAGGTCTTGTGACATGTGAATGGAATGTTAACTCTATATGGTGAACCCACAGGTCTTGTGACATGTGAATGGAATGTTAACTCTATATGGTGAACCCACAGGTCTTGTGACATGTGAATGGAATGTTAACTCTATATGGTGAACCCACAGGTCTTGTGACATGTGAATGGAATGTTAACTCTATATGGTGAACCCACAGGTCTTGTGACATGTGAATGGAATGTTAACTCTATATGGTGAACCCACAGGTCTTGTGACATGTGAATGGAATGTTAACTCTATATGGTGAACCCACAGGTCTTGTGACATGTGAATGGAATGTTAACTTTATATGGTGAACCCACAGTTCTTGTGACATGTGAATGAAATGTTAACTCTATATGGTGAACCCACAGGTCTTGTGACATGTGAATGGAATGTTAACTTTATATGGTGAACCCACAGTTCTTGTGACATGTGAATGGAATGTTAACTCTATATGGTGAACCCACAGGTCTTGTGACATGTGAATGGAATGTTAACTCTATATGGTGAACCCAGGTCTTGTGACATGTGAATGGAATGTTAACTCTATATGGTGAACCCACAGGTCTTGTGACATGTGAATGGAATGTTAACTCTATATGGTGAACCCACAGGTCTTGTGACATGTGAATGGAATGTTAACTCTATATGGTGAACCCAGGTCTTGTGACATGTGAATGGAATGTTAACTCTATATGGTGAACCCAGGTCTTGTGACATGTGAATGGAATGTTAACTCTATATGGTGAACCCACAGGTCTTGTGACATGTGAATGGAATGTTAACTCTATATGGTGAACACAGGTCTTGTGACATGTGAATGGAATGTTAACTCTATATGGTGAACCCAGGTTTTGTGACATGTGAATGGAATGTTAACTCTATATGGTGAACCCACAGGTCTTGTGACATGTGAATGGAATGTTAACTCTATATGGTGAACCCACAGGTCTTGTGACATGTGAATGGAATGTTAACTCTATATGGTGAACCCACAGGTCTTGTGACATGTGAATGGAATGTTAACTCTATATGGTGAACCCACAGGTCTTGTGACATGTGAATGGAATGTTAACTCTATATGGTGAACCCACAGGTCTTGTGACATGTGAATGGAATGTTAACTCTATATGGTGATTACAGGTCTTGTGACATGTGAATGGAATGTTAACTTTATATGGTGAACCCACAGTTCTTGTGACATGTGAATGGAATGTTAACTCTATATGGTGAACCCACAGGTCTTGTGACATGTGAATGGAATGTTAACTCTATATGGTGAACCAACAGGTCTTGTGACATGTGAATGGAATGTTAACTCTATATGGTGAACACAGGTCTTGTGACATGTGAATGGAATGTTAACTCTATATGGTGAACCCAGGTCTTGTGACATGTGAATGGAATGTTAACTCTATATGGTGAACCCACAGGTCTTGTGACATGTGAATGGAATGTTAACTCTATATGGTGAACCCACAGGTCTTGTGAAATGTGAATGGAATGTTAACTCTATATGGTGAACCCACAGGTCTTGTGACATGTGAATGGAATGTTAACTCTATATGGTGAACCCAGGTCTTGTGACATGTGAATGGAATGTTAACTCTATATGGTGAACCCACAAGTCTTGTGACATGTGAATGGAATGCTAACTCTATATGGTGAACCAACAGGTCTTGTGACATGTGAATGGAATGTTAACTCTATATGGTGAACACAGGTCTTGTGACATGTGAATGGAATGTTAACTCTATATGGTGAACCCAGGTCTTGTGACATGTGAATGGAATGTTAACTCTATATGGTGAACCCAGGTCTTGTGACATGTGAATGGAATGTTAACTCTATATGGTGAACCCAGGTCTTGTGACATGTGAATGGAATGTTAACTCTATATGGTGAACCCACAGGTCTTGTGACATGTGAATGGAATGTTAACTCTATATGGTGAACACAGGTCTTGTGACATGTGAATGGAATGTTAACTCTATATGGTGAACCCAGGTCTTGTGACATGTGAATGGAATGTTAACTCTATATGGTGAACCCACAGGTCTTGTGACATGTGAATGGAATGTTAACTCTATATGGTGAACCCACAGGTCTTGTGACATGTGAATGGAATGTTAACTCTATATGGTGAACACAGGTCTTGTGACATGTGAATGGAATGTTAACTCTATATGGTGAACCCACAGGTCTTGTGACATGTGAATGGAATGTTAACTCTATATGGTGAACCCACAGGTCTTGTGACATGTGAATGGAATGTTAACTCTATATGGTGAACCCACAGGTCTTGTGACATGTGAATGGAATGTTAACTCTATATGGTGATTACAGGTCTTGTGACATGTGAATGGAATGTTAACTCTATATGGTGAACCTAGGTCTTGTGACATGTGAATGGAATGTTAACTCTATATGGTGAACCCAGGTCTTGTGACATGTGAATGGAATGTTAACTCTATATTGTGAACCCACAGGTCTTGTGACATGTGAATGGAATGTTAATTCTATATGGTGAACACAGGTCTTGTGACATGTGAATGGAATGTTAACTCTATATGGTGAACCCAGGTTTTGTGACATGTGAATGGAATGTTAACTCTATATGGTGAAACACAGGTCTTGTGACATGTGAATGGAATGTTAACTCTATATGGTGAACCTACAGGTCTTGCGACATGTGAATGGAATGTTAACTCTATATGTCGAACCCACAGGTCTTGTGACATGTGAATGGAATGTTAACTCTATATGGTGAACCCACAGGTCTTGTGACATGTGAATGGAATGTTAACTCTATATGGTGAACCCACAGGTCTTGTGACATGTGAATGGAATGTTAACTCTATATGGTGAACCCACAGGTCTTGTGACATGTGAATGGAATGTTAACTCTATATGGTGAAGCCAGGTCTTGTGACATGTGAATGGAATGTTAACTCTATATGGTGAACCCACAGGTCTTGCGACATGTGAATGGAATGTTAACTCTATATGGTGAACCCACAGGTCTTGTGACATGTGAATGGAATGTTAACTCCATATGGTGAACCCACAGGTCTTGTGACATGTGAATGGAATGTTAACTCTATATGGTGAACCCACAGGTCTTGTGACATGTGAATGGAATGTTAACTCTATATGGTGAACCCACAGGTCTTGTGACATGTGAATGGAATGTTAACTCTATATGGTGAACCCACAGGTCTTGTGACATGTGAATGGAATTTTAACTCTATATGGTGAACCCACAGGTCTTGTGACATGTGAATGGAATGTTAACTCTATATGGTGAACCCACAGGTCTTGTGACATGTGAATGGAATGTTAACTCTATATGGTGAACCCAGGTCTTGTGACATGTTAATGGAATGTTAACTCTATATGGTGAACCCACAGGCCTTGTGACATGTGAATGGAATGTTAACTCTATATGGTGAACCCACAGGTCTTGTGACATGTGAATGGAATGTTAACTCTATATGGTGAACACAGGTCTTGTGACATGTGAATGGAATGTTAACTCTATATGGTGAACCCAGGTCTTGTGACATGTGAATGGAATGTTAACTCTATATGGTGAACCCACAGGTCTTGTGACATGTGAATGGAATGTTAACTCTATATGGTGAACCCACAGGTCTTGTGGCATGTGAATGGAATGTTAACTCTATATGGTGAACCCACAGGTCTTGTGACATGTGAATGGAATGTTAACTCTATATGGTGAACCCACAGGTCTTGTGACATGTGAATGGAATGTTAACTCTATATGGTGAACCCACAGGTCTTGTGACATGTGAATGAAATGTTAACTCTATATGGTGAACCCACAGGTCTTGTGACATGTGAATGGAATGTTAACTCTATATGGTGAACCCACAGGTCTTGTGACATGTGAATGGAATGTTAACTCTATATGGTGAACCCAAAGTTATTGTGACATGTGAATGGAATGTTAACTCTATATGGTGAACCCACAGGTCTTGTGACATGTGAATGGAATGTTAACTCTATATGGTGAACCCACAGGTCTTGTGACATGTGAATGGAATGTTAACTCTATATGTTGAACACAGGTCTTGTGACATGTGAATGGAATGTTAACTCTATATGGTGAACCCAGGTCTTGTGACATGTGAATGGAATGTTAACTCTATATGGTGAACCCACAGGTCTTGTGACATGTGAATGGAATGTTAACTCTATATGGTGAACCCACAGGTCTTGTGACATGTGAATGGAATGTTAACTCTATATGGTGATTACAGGTCTTGTGACATGTGAATGGAATGTTAACTTTATATGGTGAACCCACAGTTCTTGTGACATGTGAATGGAATGTTAACTCTATATGGTGAACCCACAGGTCTTGTGACATGTGAATGGAATGTTAACTCTATATGGTGAACCAACAGGTCTTGTGACATGTGAATGGAATGTTAACTCTATATGGTGAACACAGGTCTTGTGACATGTGAATGGAATGTTAACTCTATATGGTGAACCCAGGTCTTGTGACATGTGAATGGAATGTTAACTCTATATGGTGAACCCACAGGTCTTGTGACATGTGAATGGAATGTTAACTCTATATGGTGAACCCACAGGTCTTGTGAAATGTGAATGGAATGTTAACTCTATATGGTGAACCCACAGGTCTTGTGACATGTGAATGGAATGTTAACTCTATATGGTGAACCCAGGTCTTGTGACATGTGAATGGAATGTTAACTCTATATGGTGAACCCACAAGTCTTGTGACATGTGAATGGAATGTTAACTCTATATGGTGAACCAACAGGTCTTGTGACATGTGAATGGAATGTTAACTCTATATGGTGAACACAGGTCTTGTGACATGTGAATGGAATGTTAACTCTATATGGTGATCCCAGGTCTTGTGACATGTGAATGGAATGTTAACTCTATATGGTGAACCCAGGTCTTGTGACATGTGAATGGAATGTTAACTCTATATGGTGAACCCAGGTCCTGTGAAATGTGAATGGAATGTTAACTCTATATGGTGAACCCAGGTCTTGTGACATGTGAATGGAATGTTAACTCTATATGGTGAACCCACAGGTCTTGTGACATGTGAATGGAATGTTAACTCTATATGGTGAACCCACAGGTCTTGTGACATGTGAATGGAATGTTAACTCTATATGGTGAACCCACAGGTCTTGTGACTTGTGAATGGAATGTTAACTCTATATGGTGAACCCACAGGTCTTGTGACATGTGAATAAAATGTTAACTCTATATGGTTAACCCACAGGTCTTGTGACATGTGAATGGAATGTTAACTCTATATGGTGAACCCACAGGTCTTGTGACATGTGAATGGAATGTTAACTCTATATGGTGAACCCACAGGTCTTGTGACATGTGAATGGAATGTTAACTCTATATGGTGAACCCACAGGTCTTGTGACAAGTGAATGGAATGTTAACTCTATATGGTGAACCCACAGGTCTTGTGACATGTGAATGGAATGTTAACTCTATATGGTGAACCCACAGGTCTTGTGACATGTGAATGGAATGTTAACTCTATATGGTGAACCCACAGGTCTTGTGACATGTGAATGGAATGTTAACTCTATATGGTGAACCCACAGGTCTTGTGACATGTGAATGGAATGTTAACTCTATATGGTGAACCCACAGGTCTTGTGACATGTGAATGGAATGTTAACTCTATATGGTGAACCCACAGGTCTTGTGACATGTGAATGGAATGTTAACTCTATATGGTGAACCCACAGGTCTTGTGACATGTGAATGGAATGTTAACTCTATATGGTGAACCCACAGGTCTTGTGACATGTGAATGGAATGTTAACTTTATATGGTGAACCCACAGTTCTTGTGACATGTGAATGAAATGTTAACTCTATATGGTGAACCCACAGGTCTTGTGACATGTGAATGGAATGTTAACTTTATATGGTGAACCCACAGTTCTTGTGACATGTGAATGGAATGTTAACTCTATATGGTGAACCCACAGGTCTTGTGACATGTGAATGGAATGTTAACTCTATATGGTGAACCCAGGTCTTGTGACATGTGAATGGAATGTTAACTCTATATGGTGAACCCACAGGTCTTGTGACATGTGAATGGAATGTTAACTCTATATGGTGAACCCACAGGTCTTGTGACATGTGAATGGAATGTTAACTCTATATGGTGAACCCAGGTCTTGTGACATGTGAATGGAATGTTAACTCTATATGGTGAACCCAGGTCTTGTGACATGTGAATGGAATGTTAACTCTATATGGTGAACCCACAGGTCTTGTGACATGTGAATGGAATGTTAACTCTATATGGTGAACACAGGTCTTGTGACATGTGAATGGAATGTTAACTCTATATGGTGAACCCAGGTTTTGTGACATGTGAATGGAATGTTAACTCTATATGGTGAACCCACAGGTCTTGTGACATGTGAATGGAATGTTAACTCTATATGGTGAACCCACAGGTCTTGTGACATGTGAATGGAATGTTAACTCTATATGGTGAACCCACAGGTCTTGTGACATGTGAATGGAATGTTAACTCTATATGGTGAACCCACAGGTCTTGTGACATGTGAATGGAATGTTAACTCTATATGGTGAACCCACAGGTCTTGTGACATGTGAATGGAATGTTAACTCTATATGGTGATTACAGGTCTTGTGACATGTGAATGGAATGTTAACTTTATATGGTGAACCCACAGTTCTTGTGACATGTGAATGGAATGTTAACTCTATATGGTGAACCCACAGGTCTTGTGACATGTGAATGGAATGTTAACTCTATATGGTGAACCAACAGGTCTTGTGACATGTGAATGGAATGTTAACTCTATATGGTGAACACAGGTCTTGTGACATGTGAATGGAATGTTAACTCTATATGGTTAACCCAGGTCTTGTGACATGTGAATGGAATGTTAACTCTATATGGTGAACCCACAGGTCTTGTGACATGTGAATGGAATGTTAACTCTATATGGTGAACCCACAGGTCTTGTGAAAAGTGAATGGAATGTTAACTCTATATGGTGAACCCACAGGTCTTGTGACATGTGAATGGAATGTTAACTCTATATGGTGAACCCACAGGTCTTGTGACATGTGAATGGAATGTTAACTCTATATGGTGAACCCACAGGTCTTGTGACATGTGAATGGAATGTTAACTCTATATGGTGAACCCACAGGTCTTGTGACATGTGAATGGAATGTTAACTCTATATGGTGAAGCCAGGTCTTGTGACATGTGAATGGAATGTTAACTCTATATGGTGAACCCACAGGTCTTGTGACATGTGAATGGAATGTTAACTCTATATGGTGAACACAGGTCTTGTGACATGTGAATGGAATGTTAACTCTATATGGTGAACCCAGGTTTTGTGACATGTGAATGGAATGTTAACTCTATATGGTGAACCCACAGGTCTTGTGACATGTGAATGGAATGTTAACTCTATATGGTGAACCCACAGGTCTTGTGACATGTGAATGGAATGTTAACTCTATATGGTGAACCCACAGGTCTTGTGACATGTGAATGGAATGTTAACTCTATATGGTGAACCCACAGGTCTTGTGACATGTGAATGGAATGTTAACTCTATATGGTGAAGCCAGGTCTTGTGACATGTGAATGGAATGTTAACTCTATATGGTGAACCCACAGGTCTTGTGACATGTGAATGGAATGTTAACTCTATATGGTGAACACAGGTCTTGTGACATGTGAATGGAATGTTAACACTATATGGTGAACCCAGGTTTTGTGACATGTGAATGGAATGTTAACTCTATATGGTGAACCCACAGGTCTTGTGACATGTGAATGGAATGTTAACTCTATATGGTGAACCCACAGGTCTTGTGACATGTGAATGGAATGTTAACTCTATATGGTGAACCCACAGGTCTTGTGACATGTGAATGGAATGTTAACTCTATATGGTGAACCCACAGGTCTTGTGACATGTGAATGGAATGTTAACTCTATATGGTGAACCCACAGGTCTTGTGACATGTGAATGGAATCTCTTTTCATATTTTCTTTTTCTCAACTTTCTTTTTATTATTATTATTTTTTCAATTTACGAACAACTCTTTATATTTTTCCCATTGGATCTGTTTAATTAGCTAGCTGGTTACCATAGAAACGATACCGTACATTTCCCTAGCTCTTATTTCTGTTGAACACAAAATGTGACGGCATCGTGTTTCATACTGAGACAGGTGGTCACGTGACCGAGAAGCTTTAATACAGAAGTAATCAAATAACAAGAAAATTTTTTTTTAAAATTACTTTAAAAAAATACTCTAAAAAAAAAAAGCTTATACGAAGTGTGATTGTATCAATTAGTTTGAATCAGTCATGTAACTAAATTTGTTATAAATCTAGACTATTCTAGACCAACAACGATGAATCTATGCGATTAGAAATATTTTTAAGAGAAAAAAAGGGGATCTCTGGTTGAATTTTACCTTACTTTTTAAAGGGGAGACTTGGTGAATTCGAACTCATGACTCAAGCAGACATACTAACCACTCTGCTTATGAAAATAGAAGATTGTATAGTTATCTATTTTTGTTTCAAACTTACTTTAAAGCTGCAACTTATAAAAGGGTTCAGCTCATACCACCATTTTAGTCAAGTACGATTTCTTTCCTTTATTCAAGATACCAAACAAAATAATTAATCAATAATATTTAATTACTTAATTGGTTATTTTTTTTATTGATTCATATCTTGTTGCGTAAAAGAAATGATTAAGCAAAATTTCAGCTTGATTTAAGATTAGTTGTCGGAGAAATAACATGTACAAAATTTTTACCAGACAAACAGACAAAGTGAATTGATATAAGTTTTGTAAAAAGTCATTGACACCAGTGTGACCTATAACTACCAGTCTAACCATTGGTCGTTAGTCTTTTGAAACTAGTTCTGGGTATATTACTTAAAGGTGTCATTCTTACTCTTGTTTTGTAACTTTTTATCTTTGTATGTATGGATGCATGTATGTTTGGGGGGGGGGGGCACGGTGGTCAAATGGTTAAGCGCTTGGTATTCTGGGTTCGAATCCCAGTGAAGACTGGGATTATGAATTTCGGGATTTTTAGGGCGCCCCTGAGTCCACCCAACTCTAAAGGCGGTTTGGTCGTTGTCCTGGCCACATAACACCCTGTTTGTTAACCGTTGGCCAAAGAAACAGATGACCTTAACATCTCCTGCCCCTTAGATCTCAAGGTCTGAAGGGGACACTGTACTCTTTACTATGCATGTATGTATGTATGCTACACCTACTATATCTGCAATATAAAGAATGCTATTTTTTTTAAAATGTATTTAGTCGCGTCTAAAATCTCAGCTTTTCAACACACTTCTTCTTGACCTATATCTTTTAACCCACTTTAGGTCTTATTGACCCCCCTTCTTGTTGACCTAGTTAATACTAATTTGTCAGTGTACATTTATGCTACATGGCAGGGAAAACAGAATACGTAGCGCTGTCTCAGCTTTGGGCTTTATGATAAACAATCTCAAGGCTGAGATCTCAACCATTTGGTCATTTATCATTCTCTATTAATCGATCACTAGTCAGCTCTCAGTTATAAATGATAGATAAGGAAGAAGTCTCTATAATTTATTGGCTTGGGAATGTTAAACTAGTCTTGGACACAAGAAGACAGAAGATAGAGTTTAAGTTAACCTTAGCTCTAAAGTTACCCTTTCAGAACTTGTGTTCTATAGGGCAGATAATGTAAAAGTCATCTGTTTCTGTTGCCTACGGTTTTACTTTTCCCCAACTAATGTCAGGTGCCCATTAGAGCTGGGTGGACTCAGAGGAGCCCGAAGATCCCGAAATTAAAAATCCCAGTCTTCGGAAGTCAAGCGTTTTACCACTTCGCGCCTCTAATATTTCTTTCTTAACCCTAACTATATCTAATCAAAGTTCCCAGTTTTGAAGTCGACCTAGAATTAGATTTTATTAAATGGAATTACAAACCGATGAGCCTTCTACTATTCTTCTTATTAGCTTGCAAACTCTTAATGGATTCAGGAAACTGGACACTGGGCCGGGTTTTTGTATTTCCTTACTGAAAAAAAACAGCAACAAACAACAAAAAAAACAATTGGCTACAAAGTGAAAACTCAGGACTGATCGGTATAATGTATTGAGATATGTGGACTCTACAACTGGATGCTCCTTTCGTCTTGTCTTTTTAAACATTTCTTTGTATTCAATAAAGGGATGAATGAATAAAAAGACGCAGGCCTACAAGCCTTATGTCGAAATCTTTTGCTGGACTGCTAAAATAAACTTGCGACAATATACAAACATATATAGAGAGTAAAGTGCGAAGTTCGAAATTATTAAGCCCGCAGGCAGCAATTTTCACGTTTGGATTTTTATAGCACCGTAACGGTCTGACCTATGAAAAAACTGATGGTATCTCTGAATTCCTCGTCCTTTTGTTCTATACAAATAGATCGAATTTAATGTATCACTTATCACTAGGCACTAGGCTTGTTCAAATTGAATATGAGTTCAAAGAGGTGTAGGGTAGGTATCGCCAAGTGTACTTTACCTCGAGCGGATTTTTCCCCAGTTAGTAAGCTCAAATGGGTTGATGGAACGTTCGAACAGATCAAAGAAAATATATCTAAAAACATGTTTTAATATTTAATTTTCACTATAAAGTCATTTTCTTTTTACTCCAGCGCAAGAACACCATCCATTGCACCATTTCCCACCCTCCACAACTTCAAATAGTCTCTTTAAGCTGATGAACAATCAGACTTAAAAATAGCCTTAAGACCATTACCCATTTCCTTCACTTCCGGGTAGTAAAAAAAAATAATTCCACACCTCCTGAGTTTGACCTCACCATGAACTTAGCCTTTACAAGGAAAAGGAAATAGTATGTGTCGGAAGTAAAGAAAAAAGGTGCATGCGCAGTAGCAATATAGTAGTAATTTGGTAAACATTCAAATAAAAAAGTTTTAGCAATAAAAAGTGAACTGCTCGAACCTCTTGACAAATCGGGGCTGCTCGAACTTCGCACTTTACCATATATATAAAATACTTATTGAGTTTATCAATACACAATATTAATACTATATCACTAACTATCTGAATCTATATCAGTACATTATAGTTTTCTATACTCTGAGTAGATCTATACATAGGCGTAACCAGAATTTTTTTGGGTGGAAAAAGGGGAGTGGGGAATTAATTACACATGATTTTTTTAGGCTTCAAAATTTGTACGTGACCGAGAAAGTTGATATAACCTTTGCCCTCTCGAGAAAGTTGATATAACCTTTGCTCTCTCGAGAAGGTTGATATAACCTTTGCTCTCTCGAGAAGGTTGATATAACCTTTGCTCTCTCGAGAAGGTTGATATAACCTTTGCTCTCTCGAGAAGGTTGATATAACCTTTGCTCTCTCGAGAAGGTTGATATAACCTTTGCTCTCTCGAGAAGGTTGATATAACCTTTGCTCTCTCGAGAAGGTTGATATAACCTTTGCTCTCTCGAGAAGGTTGATATAACCTTTGCTCTCTCGAGAAGGTTGATATAACCTTTGCTCTCTCGAGAAGGTTGATATAACCTTTGCTCTCTCGAGAAGGTTGATATAACCTTTGCCCTCTCGAGAAGGTTGATATAACCTTTGCTCTCTCGAGAAGGTTGATATAACCTTTGCCCTCTCGAGAAAGTTGATATAACCTTTGCTCTCTCGAGAAGGTTGATATAACCTTTGCTCTCTCGAGAAGGTTGATATAACCTTTGCTCTCTCGAGAAGGTTGATATAACCTTTGCCCTCTCGAGAAGGTTGATATAACCTTTGCTCTCTCGAGAAGGTTGATATAACCTTTGCTCTCTCGAGAAGGTTGATATAACCTTTGCCCTCTTGAGAAAGTTGATATAACCTTTGCTCTCTCTCGAAGGTTGATATAACCTTTGCTCTCTCGAGAAGGTTGATATAACCTTTGCCCTCTAGAGAAGGTTGATATAACCTTTGCCCTCTCGAAAAGGTGATATAACCTTTGCCCTCTCGAGAAAGTTGATATAACCTTTGCCCTCTCGAGAAGGTTGATATAACCTTTGCCCTATCGAGAATGTTGATATAACCTTTGCTCTCTCGAGAAGGTTGATATAACCTTTGCCCTCTCGATGTCGGTCATATCCTTGCACATTACAAAAACAAAACAACGTTACAAAATAAAACATCTACACACTAACTCTTTGAAATGTGATTAAAAAAAACACAAAACTTTTGGTTTAATTCCGTGCTGAAATAATTGCGATTGAAGTAAGTCCTCTGCTTTAAGATGAGTGAAAGCTGGTCAATATACATGCATCAAGATCTTAGATTGAACAGTTTTTGCATGTGTTGGCTCCGACCTGCATGCAAAGTGAAAGATTCATCAATAAAAGTATGTGGCATAAAATTGCCCAATATCGGAAAGCAGGCTGACAGACTGCAAGCTGGTACAATCCATGTAAAGAGCGCAAGAGTTGTGGAAGCCTTACAGTAGAGAGAGAGGAAGAAGTCTTCCCCAGTTGGTAATCGTAAGATAAGGCATGTCATCGAGTCCGAAGTATCTCCCGTGGCTGCGCAGTCCCAGCTGTGACCTACATATTTTGCCACATTCAGGGCAAGCATAACCATTGTCCGCAGGTTGTCGATTTAGATTTTCTTTTCGCCGTCTGCGTCTGTTCTCGGCAGCGGATTTTCTTTTGGTCTCAAATGTGTTTCCCGCGGCCTTTGTGAGTGACCTCCAGCTTTCTTTTTCTGAAGCCGCACGCAACCAGGTACTCTAATGCACAATGTGCCGCTTCATAATTGGTCTGTTTAGTCACAAGAAAGGCTGCCCAACTTAAGGACAAACCATCAACACCATGGAATCATCTAAGACAATTCATTGTCTTTCGAGGGAGACAGAAGGAGCCACACACCTTTTTACATCACTGTTAACTTCTTAAAGGTGTTCGCTTTTCACTGGGTCCCCACTCCCTCCCCCAGTGGAGACCAAGGACTAGTACAAGCGCTGTCTGTGTCTTTTCATTTACTACAAGAACGGTGTTTCTTTTCTTTTTTGTCTTTGTAATTATCTGAAATAAAAAAATTTTTTTTATGGTAATCACTGAGACCTTCTCCTCCGGGTTGGGTTCATGGGGAATTTACACAAGCTTCCCTTTCCTTCACACATTCTATGTCCTTGACATTGAGTTTATTAATAGATCTCAAACTGTTTGTTTTTTACGTACAAATAACGTTTCCGGTGGCCTCAGTCAAGTTCCCAGAGAATCAGATGAAATGGAAGAAAATCTCCGACATGAGAAAGTGGGCCGTGCGCCAGGACATATTGGCCAGAAGAAGCTCAGTGACAGATCACGCGAGGCAGTGGTGGACGGCGAGCTACCACCAGGGAGTGTTTGCACATTGTGAGGGACATTTACTGGCGTGAGATGTGATCAAAGAGAGGGCGCTCGAGATAGGGAGAGAGAAAAAGAGTGAGATGAAGAGGGGGAGGGAGTGGATGAAGACAAATAGGTAGCAACATTTTTTTAGGCTAAAAACAGTGAATTTAAAAAGCAAAACAAAACAAAACAAAAAACAACATAGAAAAACTAGTGAGTTAAGAAGTGTTAAGACAGTCACGAAAAGAGCGAAAGAATGAAGAGATAGAGAGAGAGGGAAATAGAGAGAGAGAGAGAGAGAGAGAGAGAGAGAGAGAGCGAATGAAATAAAGGGTGAATAAAGTAAAATATTGAGGAGAAAAGATCGAAGCTTTATAGAGCAAAAGAGAGAAAAAGAGATAGTGAAATGAAAGATTAAAACAAGAAATGAGTGTAACAATAAAGAACAACTATTGTCTGGATATAGCTAGATAGATAGATAGATAGATAGATAGATAGATAGATAGATAGATAGATAGATAGATAGATAGAAATTTTTCTGTACCTTTATTTTCCAGAACTAGTAACGTAAGATTAAGAAAACGAGACGCTGCAAAACAGAAAGAACTCCCTCCCCCTCACTATATTTCTGTCCCCTATTGTTAGCCTGATGTTCTATTTGTAACCTGGGTCCATTGAACCCTTTCATTAGGGTACCAAGTAAACACGAACAAAGACACTTTATCACTTCCTCAAAGTGTCATTGTTTTCACTCCTAGACAACAAAGTGCGCCACCTACGCAGGCAACAAAGTGCGCCCCCTACGCAGGCAACAAAGTGCGCCACCTACGCAGGCAACAAAGTGCGCCACCTACGCAGGCAACAAAGTGCGCCACCTACGCAGGCAACAAAGTGCGCCACCTACGCAGGCAACAAAGTGCGCCACCTACGCAGGCAACAAAGTGCGCCAACTACACAGACAACTCTTGACGTGAGATTCTGTGAACGTTGAACATAAAAGAGGAACCCGTTGAACTTTTGCTGCCGGTTGAACTTCTCTAGCGTGGGGATACTGAATGTTCCATTTGCCCAGACAGAAACTGCAAAGACACGATAAGAGATAGAGAGAAATAAATTGTATTTGAGTTCAGGTTTAAAAGCGAACAAAGCCGAAGAAGAGAGCTGTGTGGAAGCAGTGTTAAGTAAGTAAGTAAGGTTACCCTTTCAGACCTTGTGGTCTACAGGGAAGATGATGTTAACACAACGACAAGCCGCCTTTACTCAAAGGCGCCCGAAGATCCAGAAATTAAAAACCCCAGTCTTCACCAGGATTCGAACCCCGGACCCCGGTACGGAAGCCAAGCGCTTTACCGCTCAGCCACCGCGCCTCGAAAGCAGTGTTGATATGCTATATTTTTTAAAAAAGGTTATATGATAATTTACAAGCCTTGGCGAATCCAATTTCTTAGCTTTTCCGTATAAATTAATGTTAATAAGAAGTGACCATTATATTTTTACTCTATGACAGTCACACAGTGTCGAAATTTAATTAATTTAAACACAAAGTGGTAACACTCGCCATAATGGACCAGTGGCGTAGCCAAGGTTGGGGAGAAGGGGGGAGAATTTGAAAATCTCCAAATGAGTGTTTTTTACATTAAATATTAGATATTACGCAAAATGCATGGACCCCCAAAGAGGGCTTTGATTTGAACATCAAAGCTTCTAGGTTAACACATTATGGAGCACGTAGGAACCCCTCGTGGCTTCGGTCTCTGGCCTCATCTTTGAAGGTCAAACCTAGATGTGTCAAGGATACCTCACGATAACGAATGTGATTAAATGGTCATCTAATAATTCTAGTTGATGGGGAACCTCCGGACAGAGATATCCGGAATAGCCATCTCTTATTCCTAGCCTCTGAGTAAAATCCATCCCGTTGGCCAAGGGTCATAATAGGGTGCAAGTTCCACACTTAACTGGACACTCACAGGACGAGATGGGATATAGGTGACCTGGATTCAAAGTCGAGTCCATTGTGGGGACAATCTGTAACGTAGTGTAAAGTGCATATGATACGGCCAGACAGCCTTGCATGAAATACATTCAGAGTCGAACATTTATTTTTACTGGTTTATGTGAGAACAATTCACACAATTTTTGTAACCAATATTTACAAGAAGATTTTATAATAATGTCTGGTATATTATGAAATATGATTTAGTTACTAACAAATGATGTACTTTAAAAAATATTATTTCATTTTTTTTCTAATCTGAGTTTTTTTATTTTTTAAAATCTCTATTAAACTTTTGTTTTCTGTTTCCCCTTACCACAGGAGCTTACGCTCTAGGCAGTATCGATCCCGCCCTTTATAAAGTAGCAGACGAAGATGACCATTACGATATCCCACCTGACCACATCGGACGAATCTGGTTCGCCACCGAGTACGACAGGGAGACGGAGAAACTGATGGTCACCGTAATTAAAGCCAGGAACTTGCCTAGCCGGACACAAGGGCTGGACAATGCCTGCGACCCATTCGTTAGGTAAGTGTGCGTGCGTGTGTGCTTAGTGTTTTTTTTTTAAAGCTATTCACCCGAGGAGGAAGCTAGCCGAGTAATCGATTACCTTGGAATTGAATGCCTCCAGCTCATTGCGAAGATGCTTTTTTATTTATTTATAATGTCTCTGCTCCTATAGCAGACGGTAATGCGATTAGCTTAACAAAGAACAAAACAAAACTCGAACAACTGGTTTGGCCGACTGAGATGTCCAGCTTGAGCAGCAGGTTTCTAAACAAACAAACACATCTCGACAAACACAAAGACATAGGGCGACGGATATTGTCCACAACAATGCGCCCCCACCCCCATACCCCATTCTCGTGTTGTTTTTTTTTGTGTTTATTTTACAAATAATTTAATTTCAATTTAAAGCATTTCAATTTATTTTTTTTTATGTAACAATTGAGTCTCTTGTCAATCGTAGACCTCCAATAGATCGTTATAAAAAAAGTAAGAAAAATAAAACTTGCCGATAATTATATGTAGTTAAAAGTTAATAATCAGAATTTATAAAGCCAGACAAAACGTATAAGGATATGAGGCCCGCTACGCACTCAATTATTTTTTTTTTAAATTTTACTACTACTACTAATCTATATTATAACGTAGAAAATAAGGCGTATGTATGTATGTATGTATGTATGTATGTATGTATGTATGTATGTATGTATGTATGTATGTATGTTATGAATAGAAAGCAAAACCGCTTGACCAACCTTGATAAAGCTTGGCAGAAATGTTCCTTGGGTACTAACTTAGACCATAGCGTATGTATTGTAGCCCTAAGAAAAACTTAAGACCCTCAAAAACAAGTTGACCAACTCTATGAAAGCATTATAACTACATCGATCTAGGCTCTGTTTAGCATATTTACATGAAAAGATCGAAAGGATCTAGATCTAGATCTAATTTTAGAAACTACACTTTGCGCAGATAGTTTTTTACTTTGACACTTGAAAATACAAAATATAGTCTATTGATTTCATTACTTAATAAAATTAAGCTTCAAATATGTGTTTCAAATGCATTTTTACATAAATTCGTTCCTTATATCTGCGAATTTAGAATTCCTGACAAACATTCTTTCGTTAGACATTACGCGAAATGTTACACATCTCTCTATTCCTAGGTCAAAAACTCTAATTCCACGTCTCTTCACAAGGATAGTTTTATAATTAAACACATGAACATATTATAGTCCATTCATTTCATATTTTAATCAAATTAACATTCAAATTTGTTTTTCTAAAGCATTTTTACATAGATCTACATTCGTTCGCCAATGTTTTCATAAAAAATTGAATTCAGGTCAATTAGCTATTTTTAGCTCCATTCATAATAATTTTTTTATTCATGAATTCATGCATTCTCTTTACTTATAACATTATTATTTTCTTTAATTATTTGTAATGCACCATACCAGTTACTATATCAGCAATACGCAAGTTAAGACCCGCGGGGAGCGGGTAATATCTGTCTAGTAATAATACTAAATGGAAAAACAAAGAAAGTATGGAAACCTAGGCTTGGAGATTAAACGTTTATGGAAGTTATTCAAAATAACAATATATCCCATTGTTATATCAACGAAATGGATATAAACAACTGACCTCAAATATACCTTCACTGCTCTTAACATTACTAGGAACATCTTCGTTGCCTGTCAGAGGGCGGTACTGCTGCAGACCTGCCACATCACCAGAAATTTCCTCAGTGGAAACTGATATAGGGACTACAATGAATTTTGTTTCCCTTTAACGAAACTCGACTCTGACAGCGCCAGAGAATTAATACTCGTTCGTTTCTAACATAATAATAATAATTATTATTATTATTATTATTATTCATGCATAAAGAATTAAAAGAGGACTTTTTTGGCAAATACAAGCAGAGAGTAAATACAATTCTCAACACAAAACTGTCTGGCAGTAATCTCATCACGGCAATAAATAGCTGGTCCGTCCCAGTGCTCCTCTACACGTTCGGTGTCATCAAATGGACAGATACCGACCTACATGACATTGACAGACTCACGAGGAAACTATTAACCAAATTCCGATGTTTACACCCCAAGTCCTCCACCATAAGGCTATACCTGCCCAGGATGGATGGAGGCCGTGGATTGCAGAACATCTTCAAACTGTGTAAGACGCAAGTTTCCAAAATACGATCAAAACTGCACGCCTCCAGCAATGAACTAGTTTCCTTCCTACGCAAATATGACTATGATGCAACCCCTCTGAACCTAAACAATGTTGATGTTAATGTCGGTTTGGACGACGTCGGGCATGAGATTCGCCAATGGGAAGAAAAAACACTCCACGGAAAATTCCCGGCTTTATTACATGGGGACAACATTGACAAAGCTGCTTCCTAAGCATGGCTAAAAGCAGGTCATCTCTACCCTGAAACTGAAGGCTTTGTCACAGCAATACAGGACAGAGTAATTATAACAAAAAAATTCGAGAAACATATCCTAAAACTCAATATTGTTGACAAATGCTGAAAATGTAAAAATGTGGGTGAGTCAATTGAACACATAATGGCGGAATGTTCAGCCCTATCGGAATCTGCCTATCTAGGTCGCAAAGATAATATACCAGCACTTGACATTGACACACAATTTGATCGGTAAGGATACTCCTCCATATTATAAATACTCACCACAAGAGGTTCTCGAGTCTACGGATCATCTACTGTACTGGGATAGGCCTATTTTGACTGACAAAACGGTAGATTTTAATCGCCCTGATCTGCTGCTCATCGATAAAAAAGAAAAGGCCGCTACCATTATTGACATCGCCGTACCACTATCTCATAATTAAAAAAAAAACTGAGCTGGAAAAACAACTAAATATGGGAACCTTGGCTTGGAGATTAAGCGTTTATGGAAATTATCTAAAATAACAATATACCCCATTGTCATATCAACCGAGGGAATAATAACAACTGACCTCACAGATACCTTCAAGGCTCTTGGCATTCCTAGGAACATTCTCGTTGCCTGTCAGAGGGCGGTACTTCTGCAGACCTGCCACATCACCAGAAAATTCCTCGGTGGAAACTGATAAAGGGACTACGATGAATTTTGTTTCCCCCTTTAACGAAACTCGACCCTGGCTTCGCCAAAGAATGAATACTCGTTCTTTTATAATAATAATAATAATCTTTATTGTCAATAAGTAAATTCGTCGTACAACTTGTGTATTACACCAAACAAAACATTATAACTATTTGTTTATATAAATCCTAAGTAACAAAATATAAACTTCGAGTGTAGTTCCAGAATGTACAACACATCATCCAATCCATGTTATCGTATACCATCTACTAGCATCCTGACATGGAATTGTCTTGCCTACGTCGTTATAACGTGTGTGTTGTGTTTCTAAGGTGATGAGGAAGTAAGGGAGCATTAATTGTTCGATGAGGAAGTAAGGGAGCATTAATTGTTCGATGATGAAGTAGGGGAGCAAAAAAATTAATTGTTCGATGATGAAGTAAGGGAGCATTAATTGTTAGTCTTGTAAAAAAGATGCATGATAAGAGGCTCTGTCATAAAAAAATGAGCTCAAATTCTGTTATTTTGTTATTGAATGCACTAGCCTTTAATTGGTCCATTATATGCGAGTGTTGCCCATTTTAAATAAGTCTTAAGTTTCACCACTGTCATAAAATAGATGTCTAGGTTAAGAGCGAGAGACGACTCCTTGACGCCAGAGTGTAAAGACGTGTTTCTATTGTGAGTTAGTTTTGTTTAAATATCAGTTTTATTTATTTCAACTTAAGTTGAATTTGCCTATATTGTAATAAAAGTTATATTTAGTTTTGTTCACAAAAGCAGTTATTTCAAACTATATGAAGTTCTATCATTTCAAATATAATACGCCTACATCTGTTTAGTAGTCGACTAGCAATCTATAGGTATAAATCAACGATCGACCACAACTCCACTCAAACTTTACATTTAATTTACTTTCTGTTCGCACAAGTCTATGTGTGATACGATGAAGCAGTGGCGTAGCGACGGATTTGGGGACCCGGGGCTCGACCTCCTAATGGGCCCTTGCAATTTGACATTTGACATCATGACATGAGATAATGGTCTAATATTTAATGTAAAGTCAAATTTTGGATACTCTTTTAGGGAATGCGGAAATACCCAAAGACGTCTCGTCCGTTCAAAATAAATATTTCTTGTTCTCTAGTCAAATTAAAATGTTCATGAAATTTTTCAACTCACGTGAATCCAGACGTTCCTGCCATTTGATATTTCTCACGTGTCTACTCTTTCATCAGTGGTCCCTCTCTTTTATACATTGCACATGTAATTCATCCTTCTAAAAATAGCATCTTAGTCATAGGACATGTATTACATCAGCCAATACACACATATACTCACAATAAACTTTATAGATCTACACAGTGTCATTCTTTAGTAGAAGAAACTATCAACTTGAATAACATTTATCAATAGCAGAACATAAGAGAAACTAATTCCTCAATACAAAGATACACACCAAACTCAGTCCTCAGTACAAATCTACACACTAAACTCAGTCCTTAGTACAAATCTACACACCAAACTCAGTCCTCAGTACAAATCTACACAGCAAACTTAGTCCTCAGTACAAATCTACACAGCAAAGTAAGTCTTTAGTAAAATCTAAACAGCAAACATAGTCCTCAGTACAAATCTACACACCAAACTCAGTCCTCAGTACAAATCTACACACTAAACTCAGTCCTTAGTACAAATCTACACACATAACTCAGTTCTTAGTACAAATCTACACACCAAACTTAGTCCATTGTACAAATCTATTCACCAAACTTAGTCCTCAGTACAAATCTACACAGCAAAGTAAGTCTTTAGTACAAATCTACACAGCAAACTTAGTCTTTAGTACAAATCTAAACAGCAAACATAGTCCTTAGTACAAATCTACACACCAAACTCAGTCCTCAGTACAAATCTACACACCAAACTCAGTCCCAGTACAAATCTACACACCAAACTCAGTCCTCAGCCCAAATCTAGACACCAAATGTCAAGCCAAAAGTGTAACCAAAGTGTTAAATGATTAATTTGAAACAAACTAATACAATAAACATAATTATAAGCAAGTTAATATTTGTCTTGAGTTCATCCATCGTGTAGATCTATCTTTTAGCGTCAGCACAATCTGTTTGCGGTATTGTTCTCGTTGCGAAATCAAGTGTTGCGATCAATCAATCAATCAATGCTCTTGCATGCATCTTACTCTTTAATCAATGAGCTAACACATTCGTCTCAGGCCTAGCGTTATACAGCTCATTACACTTGGCGCTGTTACAATTTACAGACGTAACAAATCTCCAGCCTCTTCCGTCTACACTTCATTACTTCTGTTTGAAGTTACAGCAGTTCTCAAACAAAAAAGTTAGAAAATTTAGATCTGCTTTGTTCGTGGAACCAAATTCAGGTCACCTTGCTGTGTTCAGAGCAAAGGATTTCCTTGAGATTTCATATTTTGTTTTTTATCACTAAACTCTTGTTGAGAACTAGTTGACTTGGTGATGCGCATAGACAAGACTCCCACAGCATATGGTATTCACAAAATGACGGGAAAACACAAATTATGTTTTAAAAGGGGCATCAGCATTGGAGAAGAAAAGCTGACAAATGTCTGTAGTTTTGAATACTTTGGAGCTATCTTCTCAGATGAGGAACCAAACGCTAACTACTGGCCCGAGTAGCACAGTCAACAGCAGCACTGCCAAAACTCAGAACAATATGGAAAGACAAAGACATAGCCCTAGAAACCATACTGACCAAAGTCAGACTAATGCCCTGCTGACTATTTAAAACAAATTAAAATCTTATGGCCGTATTATAAGGTTTTCGGGGCTTGCAAAGACCTTTCTTCAGGGAACAGTACCGGTTGCCAAATCTTGTCTGGTGCCCCAACGGTCCTACAGACTAAGGGATAGGTGAAGGTGAAGGTGAGATTCTTGTTGACATTTTTCTGTCAGACCTGGCGATGTATCGGGCAGATGATGTCAAGCTCATCTGTTTCATGGCTAACAAGAGTGTCATGTGGCAAGCACAATGATAAACAGCTTTATTTTCGACTGGTAAATTATTTTGTGCTATAAACGTAATGATGATTATGAAGTGCTAAAAAGTGTGCAAACATTATCATGTACCCATTGAAAAAGATTATCAACTATGCCTTTATTAGTACTCCGGATACACAAAAAAAATTATTTATAGTTTGTTTTTTTTCCACCATGTATTGCCTCTGATGTATCAGTCGTGATAGCTAAAATTACACCAAACAATAGCGCACACGAAATGAAGCTGAAACATTCTAGATGATTCCAGAAGTAAGCGTTTGTAACAATATCAGACATCAGGAAGCTAGAAGAAGTTTAGTTTCGGTTTGAGTCTACAATTACATTCAATTCTTTCTATCAAGTCCCACTTTTATGAAGTAAAATCAAACACTGTTAATAGGTCGCTGAAATGCAAGTTTTAATTCTATCGGCATTCAAGTAAAACAAATAAATCGCTAATAGGTTCTTATTGAGTTTCAAGTTAGCATACACTAGTGTTTA
>JAZGLO010002829.1:0-17227 GCA_036873155.1 Biomphalaria sudanica
TATAGCATATTGGTCAAGTCTGCTGGTGGCTCGGACTAAGTATAGCATATTGGTCAAGTCTGCTGGTGGCTCGGACTAAGTATAGCATATTGGTCAAGTCTGATGGTGGCTCGGACTAAGTATAGCATATTGGTCAAGTCTGCTGGTGGGTCGGACTAAGTATAGCATATTGGTCAAGTCTGCTGGTGGGTCGGACTATGTATAGCATATTGGTCAAGTCTGCTGGTGGGTCGGACTATGTATAGCATATTGGTCAAGTCTGCTGGTGGGTCGGACTAAGTATAGCATATTGGTCAAGTCTGCTGGTGGCTCGGACTAAGTATAGCATATTGGTCAAGTCGTCTGCTGGTGGCTCGGACTAAGTATAGCATATTGGTCAAGTCTGCTGGTGGCTCGGACTAAGTATAGCATATTGGTCAAGTCTACTGGTGGCTCGGACTAAGTATAGCATATTGGTCAAGTCTGCTGGTGGGTCGGACTAAGTATAGCATATTGGTCAAGTCTACTGGTGGGTCGGACTAAGTATAGCATATTGGTCAAATCGTCTGCTGGTGGGTCGGACTAAGTATAGCATATTGGTCAAGTCTGCTGGTGGCTCGGACTAAGTATAGCATATTTGTCAAGTCTGCTGGTGGCTCGGACTAAGTATAGCATATTGGTCAAGTCTGCTGGTGGCTCGGACTAAGTATAGCATATTGGTCAAGTCTGCTGGTGGGTCGGACTATGTATAGCATATTGGTCAAGTCTACTGGTGGGTCGGACTAAGTATAGCATATTGGTCAAGTCTGCTGGTGGGTCGGACTAAGTATAGCATATTGGTCAAGTCTGCTGGTGGGTCGGACTAAGTATAGCATATTGGTCAAGTCTGCTGGTGGCTCGGACTAAGTATAGCATATTGGTCAAGTCGTCTACTGGTGGCTCGGACTAAGTATAGCATATTGGTCAAGTCTGCTGGTGGCTCGGACTATGTATAGCATATTGGTCAAGTCTGCTGGTGGCTCGGACTAAGTATAGCATATTGGTCAAGTCTGCTGGTGGCTCGGATTAAGTATAGCATATTGGTCAAGTCTGCTGGTGGCTCGGACTAAGTATAGCATATTGGTCAAGTCGTCTGCTGGTGGCTCGGACTAAGTATAGCATATTGGTCAAGTCTGCTGGTGGCTCGGACTAAGTATAGCATATTGGTCAAGTCTGCTGGTGGGTCGGACTAAGTATAGCATATTGGTCAAGTCTGCTGGTGGGTCGGACTATGTATAGCATATTGGTCAAGTCTGCTGGTGGCTCGGACTAAGTATAGCATATTGGTCAAGTCGTCTGCTGGTGGCTCGGACTAAGTATAGCATATTGGTCAAGTCGTCTGCTGGTGGCTCGGACTAAGTATAGCATATTGGTCAAGTCTGCTGGTGGGTCGGACTAAGTATAGCATATTGGTCAAGTCTGCTGGTGGGTCGGACTATGTATAGCATATTGGTCAAGTCTGCTGGTGGCTCGGACTAAGTATAGCATATTGGTCAAGTCTGCTGGTGGCTCGGACTAAGTATAGCATATTGGTCAAGTCGTCTGCTGGTGGCTCGGACTAAGTATAGCATATTGGTCAAGTCTGCTGGTGGCTCGGACTAAGTATAGCATATTGGTCAAGTCTGCTGGTGGCTCGGACTAAGTATAGCATATTGGTCAAGTCGTCTGCTGGTGGCTCGGACTAAGTATAGCATATTGGTCAAGTCTGCTGGTGGCTCGGACTATGTATAGCATATTGGTCAAGTCTGCTGGTGGGTCGGACTAAGTATAGCATATTGGTCAAGTCTGCTGGTGGGTCGGACTATGTATAGCATATTGGTCAAGTCTGCTGGTGGGTCGGACTAAGTATAGCATATTGGTCAAGTCTGCTTGTGGCTCGGACTAAGTATAGCATATTGGTCAAGTCTGCTGGTGGCTCGGACTAAGTATAGCATATTGGTCAAGTCGTCTGCTGGTGGCTCGGACTAAGTATAGCATATTGGTCAAGTCTGCTGGTGGGTCGGACTAAGTATAGCATATTGGTCAAGTCTGCTGGTGGGTCGGACTATGTATAGCATATTGGTCAAGTCTGCTGGTGGGTCGGACTATGTATAGCATATTGGTCAAGTCTGCTGGTGGGTCGGACTAAGTATAGCATATTGGTCAAGTCTGCTGGTGGCTCGGACTAAGTATAGCATATTGGTCAAGTCGTCTGCTGGTGGCTCGGACTAGTATAGCATATTGGTCAAGTCGTCTGCTGGTGGCTCGGACTAAGTATAGCATATTGGTCAAGTCTGCTGGTGGCTCGGACTATGTATAGCATATTGGTCAAGTCTGCTGGTGGGTCGGGCTATGTATAGCATATTGGTCAAGTCTGCTGGTGGGTCGGACTAAGTATAGCATATTGGTCAAGTCTGCTGGTGGCTCGGACTTTGGTCATATAAGTTCATTCTCTAGCTCCCAGCCAATTACTGTTAATTAATAATGCTAATGACGTCCTATCACTGGTGGGGTTCATTTTGGTTAATCCCACTACTTCTATGGTATATGGTCATCCAACATATGGTATAAGTGCAGCCGTCCAACAACAAGCAGTGCTTTTATACTGTTTAGGCTGAAGTTCAACATACACTGGGCACTCACTGACAACAGCTAGAAGCAGGCCTCTGAAAGAGACAGCCGGAGAACTATTACAAAGGTCGCGAAATACATCTTTAAGGCCTAAAGATAAGTCCTTTCTCAAGACAGTGCAGACAGTCGTAACGATTATGTAGGTTGCCACTAGATCTGGGTAGGCTACTAACGTGAAATCACTCAATGACTCATCCTTAATCTTGGAACTTGAAGACAACGCCGTATTATTATAATACATCTTGGAAGAAAAATCTTTTCCAAACTGAGCCGTCTCTGTTGTTGTCTAAGTGAGAAATTAGACAATAGTGTGGACAATCTCTAACAAGAATGTTTGCTGGTTTTTTGTAGAGTGAAAGAGAAAAATGAGAGTGAGAAACCAACGTCTAAGAACCAAAAGCTTCAAAAATAAATGATTGTAATATTTGTAATGAATCATGTTGCAATTAGTTGTAATGACCTTATAGAAATATTGAATATCGACAGTGACAGAGAAAGAGAGAGAGAGAAAGAGAGAGAGAGAAAGAGAGATAGAAAAAGAGAGAGTGGGGGGGGGGGAGGTGTGCAGAAATGAGATTCCAATTGTCACCACCTCAAAGTTGGTGCCATAGTGTAGAAACCCTATTTCAAAATTGTGAATGTTATTTCTATATTGTGAATGTTATTCACAACTCATGTTGCCCTAGGGTGAACACTTTTGACCTTAAGTGAACCAGAGTTAAGGGCAGTCAGTCAATATAGGTAGCAAGCACTTGATAGAGTCATTTAATATTAGTCAGTTGAGTTAGTTGTTTAAAGAAGTTGGTTATAGATTAGTTACTAAGTTGTCATTATATTCGCCATATTTCTATAGAGGATTAATGCTGACCATTCCTGAAGTGAATTGTGTATCATATTCAATATGTGGTGTTATTACTTAAATTAAACTTATTTGTGTCTGCTACATCAAGTGTCATTTCCTTATTCTGTGAATTATAATATGAACCCAATGTCACCACCACGCCTACATAGATAAACCGACAATAATATCACAGCATCAAAACATAACCACAGTGACATTTATGATGTCAAATATACAGCTGTGACACCAATGATCACTAAAACAAAACAAAACAGGCAGATAGGAAGATAAAAGTTTCTTACATTGACATTATCAACACGCAAATAGAAGAAAGCTAACATTAAGCATAATGGAACATTTATTAATTGTATTAATTTTACAAGAAATATTATACATATTGAAATATAGTGTATATATTTTTTTAAAAATCAACATGTTCACCCATTGTAACAGATAAAATAAACATCCAAAATATAAAAACATTAGACTGACTATAATTTTATAATAAATTTATTTCTGTATATGAAATGTATTTGTAAATTAATGTTAGCCAAGTGAACACACAATTTAAACATTAGCTTCAGACTGAGAATTAAACTTTGGTAGAAAATCTTACAAAAAGCAGATAAGAACAAATAAGAAATAATGATTAGACTTGGAACAGTGTGACCAAAGATTTATGTCCTCAAAGATGGTCACAATAACCATTTTACAAAATCTGTGTCAGGGAAGCTAGAAAGAAAAAAACAACAACAACAGTAATACCTAAGTCCAATACAAGTCCATATTATTATAGCAGAGTAAAAAAAAACACTTCCTTAACTAACAATAACAAAAACATTGTAGACACATGTAATTAAATTTTCAGAAATGTAATAGGTTACAGTACCAGAGATTTGTATAAAAAGGAATTTGGTTTTGTTAATCTTGTAAAGTGAACTAGAAATTACATCAACTTCAGATTGGAAGTAACTAAAAATGTAGCGAATTTTTTTTGCATGCAAATTGGATATGAATAGATGAATACATGAATAATGAATACATTGAACAAAAGGTAAGACCTACAGCATAACACACACATGTTATATGTAAAACATCACTTAGCATCTTGTTGAGAAACTGGCTACTATTTTTTAAAAAGTTAAGCCAAATCTCTTGAAGCTCTGCATCAGAGGAAAGCAAACATGAAAGAAAAGGACTAGTAAATCTGGCAACAATAAAGATACTTTGTAGAATGTAAATTAATAGAACCTGGACAATAAATGTATATTCTAAAAAAAAATACAAAAAAAAATTAAGAAATAAAAAGGCAGTACAATGGCAAAGAGTTAATATAACACAGTATACTTGATAATAGCACAGAGTTAATATAACACAGTATACTTGATAATAGCAATGGTAACAAAAAAAAAAAGCTTGAGGTCATGACAAAAAAATCTGACTCTCACTGTCACTCTGCCACATTTAATTTAAGTCTCTCATAAGATTGTTATATTATCAGAAGTGTTTTGTGTACATGTCATCTTAGTTAATAATAATAAATTACAATAAAGTATTCTTACAATGCTAGAATAACAATCCACAAAGTGCTTAAGTTGACACTATTTTCTAAGATGGACACAGCTCTTCACTTTAACCATGTATAGTCAACTTGTTATGCCACAAGTAGGATAGAAATACCAAACAAAACAAATGCTCTAAAGAAAGTTCCATTAAATATGTCAAACAGTTTTCAGAAGCAAACTGAAGAAGAGAAAAAAGTAGAACACCACAAAAAAAAAAAAAAAAAGGATGAGTGAGAGAACACTACACAGTGAAGTGAGAGAACACTACACAGTGAAGTGAGAGAACACTACACAGTGAAGTGAGAGAACACTACACAGTGAAGTGAGAGAACACTACACAGTGAAGTGAGAACACTACACAGTGAAGTGAGAGAACACTACACAGTGAAGTGAGAGAACACTACACAGTGAAGTGAGAACACTACACAGTGAAGTGAGAACACTACACAGTGAAGTGAGAACACTACACAGTGAAGTCTCAGCCTTATAAGCCTTTGTTGTAGTACAAGATTTCCTCCTGAGTAGCCTCTTGAATTTCTGGCTCAAGTTTTGACTTTGAAATCTGTTGAAACAAAAAAGTCAAGACAAAGTAAATGATAGAAACTGTACATCTCATGATAGTGTAAGCGTTCAATGGCGGGCAGGTAGCTTCAGTGCCACACATTAACTAAAGGGAATATGTGGATGATACTACTAGATTACAACTATCATGGCACACGTCCACTGTCATGGCACACGTCCACGTCCACTGTCATGGCACACGTTTGGCAGTAAGTAACCAAAACACAGGTCACCCCCCAGAGCTTCTCTCAGCTGTTAGTTCTCATTTGCTTCACACAGCAACTGAAGTTCAGACTTGGTACCATTTAGAATAGGTTGATTCCAAGTTGACATTTTTAACGAGGAAGCCTTAAATAGCAAAACAAATTTCATAATTTTTAAAAATTCTTTATCATGTGATAGAAACAAGAAGAATTTCCCGATGCTTAAGTCCCAGAACTCTCACCAAAATATATTGAGCTCAATAGTCCAGCGTTTTTTTTTTTTTGTTACTACAGGCAATGCTACGAATACAATTCAAACGTTGATTTTAGTTTTCCACTTTGAATCAATGCACGCCAACTGGCACGTGTGAATGCGAGTATATTTCCATTTCTGAGTACAGACAAACCGCTTCTGGATCTAGGAAGAAAGACATAATGTCGCTTGAAACGGGAAATAGTATATAAGTATGAAATAAAAATTGCATATTTCATTCTAAAAGAAAGGGTTCGCTCTCAGAAGACTAGAAGTACACGCTGCGCGGTTCTAGTTCATGTGATGGTGAAATTAGATCTCAAAGTGGCAGAGAGACAAGACAGCATAAATAGAGACAGCACAAATACCAACAACAGTTTGACACTTCGGCAAAAGAGAAGAAATATTTCAGAGAATAGTTTGAAAACAGAACACAATGAGATACAAAAACACTATTTAAAATCAACAGATTCGATCCACAGGAAGTGGTCAGTCACCTAGGAATTCGATCCACAGGAAGTGGTCAGTCACCTAGGAATTCGATCCACAGGAAGTGGTTCAGTCACCTAGGAATTTGATCCACAGGAAGTGGTCAGTCACCTAGGAATTCGATCCACAGAAAGTGGTCAGTCACCTAGGAATTCGATCCACAGGAAGTGGTCAGTCACCTAGGAATTCGATCCACAGGAAGTGGTCAGTCACCTAGGAATTCGATCCACAGAAAGTGGTCAGTCACCTAGGAATTCGATCCACAGGAAGTGGTCAGTCACCTAGGAATTCGATCCACAGGAAGTGGTCAATCACCTAGGAATTCGATCCACAGGAAATGGTCAGTCACCTAGGAACTCTGAATTTTCCATAGAGTAAAAACTATCCGACTTCTCCCCCTCCCCAAGTATTCGAGCCTCAAATAATGGTCCCAATGTTGATCTCACTGCCACCAAGTGAATCATTGAACCTCATATAATGGTCCCCAATGTTGATCTCTCTGCCACCAAGTTAATCATTGAACCTCATATAATGGTCCCAATGTTGATCTCACTGCCACCAAGTGAATCATTGAACCTCATATAATGGTCCCAATGTTGATCTCTCTGCCACCAAGTGAATCATTGAACCTCATATAATGGTCCCCAATGTTGATCTCACTGCCACCAAGTGAATCATTGAACTTCACATAATGGTCATAAAATGTTGATCTCACTGCCACCAAGTGAATCATTGAACCTCATATAATGGTCCCAATGTTGATCTCACTGCCACCAAGTGAATCATTGAACCTCATATAATGGTCCCCAATGTTGATCTCACTGCCACCAAGTGAATCATTGAACCTCATATAATGGTCCCAATGTTGATCTCTCTGCCACCAAGTGAATCATTGAACCTCATATAATGGTCCCCAATGTTGATCTCTCTGCCACCAAGTGATTTGTGATTTTGTGATTTTGGGCACATCGGCACAATTTAGGCCATGTCGTGCCTGCAGTCCCTCAAGGGCCACTCTCCCTCCACACAACAAAGGTCAAATTCTATACCGTCAAATAATTAAAATCAAGGTCTATTTACAATTAAAATAGTAGAGGTAGTAAAAATTTAATAATTTGGTAAAAATATAATGTAAAAAGTAGAAATCAGATCTTCGTAGACAATCCCACTTCCCGGATAAAGCCCAGTACCTTCCCAGGGTCGACATTATTGAATAGTGTTTTTAAATTAGTGGCTCTAAAATATTTTCCCCTGACATCCTGGTATCTGGGGCAGTCAATGAGGATATGTTCCACGGTGAGGCGAGAGTCACAATACTCACAAAGTGGGGGCTCTTCTTTCTTCAGCACAAAAGAGTGCGTGATGTAGGTGTGGCCAATCCTAAGTCTAGACATGGTCGTGCTACCACGCCTTGTCAGACCCTTAGATGTGGACCGCCACCTGACATCCGCCACAATCTGCCTGAGTTTATTGTGAGTCTCAGCCTCCCATCGATCCTGCCACTCTTGGTAGATGGCAGTGGCAATACTTTGTCTCAGGTCTGAGCAGGGAATTTGAGTTCCTGATACCGCATGATTTAGGGCTCTCTTTGCTTCTCTGTCTGCGGCTTCGTTTCCCTCAATGCCCACATGGGAGGGGACCCAGATGAAGGTGACATCCGTATGGTCGGCTGTTATTTGGTCCAACAGCTTCAGGCTCTTATGTACCAGTGGAATGTCAGTCTTCATCCGCCCCAAAGCTTGCAATGCAGATTTGGAGTCGGAGCAGATTATAAATTTCCTCCTTTCTGATGCTTTGACGGCCATAAGTGCAAGCGATATTGCATGCAATTCGGCCGTAAAGATGGAGCAGCCATCGGGGAGTCTACGGGAGATTGTTTTGTTCCGAAAGGAGCAGGCACACGCGACCTTTCCATCCATTTTGGATCCGTCTGTGTAGATGGTGCCACAATCTCCGTAGCTCTCTTGCAGTTCCCTAAAGTGGACTTGTAGTATGCTTGGGTCTGTATTTTCTTTTTTGAAATTAAGGAGGGATAAATTTAATTTGGGTTTATTCATTAGCCAAGGAGGATTCTGAGGGGTTTCTATTTTAGAGATTTGGTTAATGGGTGGGGTTAAATTTTGGATGGGTTCTCTCATTCGAAGGCCTAACGGCTGTATGACGTTAGGCCTTCGATTGTATAATTCTACCTCTGTGGGGTTAAATATGGAATCGAAAGCAGGGTTCGTAGGGTTGGATTTTAGCTTGACTATATACTGCATTGCAAGCTTTTTCATTCTTATATCCATGGGGAGTTCTCCAGCCTCCACATGGAGGCTTGGGATAGGTGATGTACGAAACGCACCGAGACAGAGACGCAGGGCAGCATTTTGTATTGGTTCCAGTATTTTTAGGTACGACTTCCTTGCTGCTCCATATATTATGGATCCGTAGTCTAGCTTGGATCGAATTAGACTCCGATATAGCAGCAGCAAAGTATCTCTGTCAGCTCCCCAGTCCGTATGGCTGAGCACTCTAAGTATGTTTAATGACTTTTGGCATTTTCTCTTAAGTTCCTTAATGTGGGGGAGAAAATTAAATTTGGAATCTAGAGTGAGGCCTAAAAATTTTGTAGTTTTCACGACAGGGATCTTCTTTTTGTGTATAAATAGTTCAGGGTCTGGGTGGAGTCCCCTTAAATTACAAAAATGCATACTAACTGTTTTGGAGTCCGAAAATTTAAAACCATTATCGTTTGCCCAATTTTGAATTTTGTTTAAACATAACTGTAATTTTCTTTCTAGGGTGTTCATGTTTTTCCCATAAGTAAAAATGACAAAGTCATCAACATACAAAGAGCACTCTATGCCAGGGGACAGAGCATTTATGATGCTGTGATTTGTGATTTGTGATTTTGGGCACATCGGCACAATTTAGGCCATGTCGTGCCTGCAGTCCCTCAAGGGCCACTCTCCCTCCACACAACAAAGGTAAATTCTATACCGTCAAATAATTAAAATCAAGGTCTATTTACAATTAAAATAGTAGAGGTAGTAAAAATTTAATAATTTGGTAAAAATATAATGTAAAAAGTACAGAGTTTAGAAATCAGATCTTCGTAGACAATCCCACTTCCCGGATAAAGCCCAGTACCTTCCCAGGGTCGACATTATTGAATAGTGTTTTTAAATTAGTGGCTCTAAAATATTTTCCCCTGACATCCTGGTATCTGGGGCAGTCAATGAGGATATGTTCCACGGTGAGGCGAGAGTCACAATACTCACAAAGTGGGGGCTCTTCTTTCTTCAGCACAAAAGAGTGCGTGATGTAGGTGTGGCCAATCCTAAGTCTAGACATGGTCGTGCTACCACGCCTTGTCAGACCCTTAGATGTGGACCGCCACCTGACATCCGCCACAATCTGCCTGAGTTTATTGTGAGTCTCAGCCTCCCATCGATCCTGCCACTCTTGGTAGATGGCAGTGGCAATACTTTGTCTCAGGTCTGAGCAGGGAATTTGAGTTCCTGATACCGCATGATTTAGGGCTCTCTTTGCTTCTCTGTCTGCGGCTTCGTTTCCCTCAATGCCCACATGGGAGGGGACCCAGATGAAGGTGACATCCGTATGGTCGGCTGTTATTTGGTCCAACAGCTTCAGGCTCTTATGTACCAGTGGAATGTCAGTCTTCATCCGCCCCAAAGCTTGCAATGCAGATTTGGAGTCGGAGCAGATTATAAATTTCCTCCTTTCTGATGCTTTGACGGCCATAAGTGCAAGCGATATTGCATGCAATTCGGCCGTAAAGATGGAGCAGCCATCGGGGAGTCTACGGGAGATTGTTTTGTTCCGAAAGGAGCAGGCACACGCGACCTTTCCATCCATTTTGGATCCGTCTGTGTAGATGGTGCCACAATCTCCGTAGCTCTCTTGCAGTTCCCTAAAGTGGACTTGTAGTATGCTTGGGTCTGTATTTTCTTTTTTGAAATTAAGGAGGGATAAATTTAATTTGGGTTTATTCATTAGCCAAGGAGGATTCTGAGGGGTTTCTATTTTAGAGATTTGGTTAATGGGTGGGGTTAAATTTTGGATGGGTTCTCTCATTCGAAGGCCTAACGGCTGTATGACGTTAGGCCTTCGATTGTATAATTCTACCTCTGTGGGGTTAAATATGGAATCGAAAGCAGGGTTCGTAGGGTTGGATTTTAGCTTGACTATATACTGCATTGCAAGCTTTTTCATTCTTATATCCATGGGGAGTTCTCCAGCCTCCACATGGAGGCTTGGGATAGGTGATGTACGAAACGCACCGAGACAGAGACGCAGGGCAGCATTTTGTATTGGTTCCAGTATTTTTAGGTACGACTTCCTTGCTGCTCCATATATTATGGATCCGTAGTCTAGCTTGGATCGAATTAGACTCCGATATAGCAGCAGCAAAGTATCTCTGTCAGCTCCCCAGTCCGTATGGCTGAGCACTCTAAGTATGTTTAATGACTTTTGGCATTTTCTCTTAAGTTCCTTAATGTGGGGGAGAAAATTAAATTTGGAATCTAGAGTGAGGCCTAAAAATTTTGTAGTTTTCACGACAGGGATCTTCTTTTTGTGTATAAATAGTTCAGGGTCTGGGTGGAGTCCCCTTAAATTACAAAAATGCATACTAACTGTTTTGGAGTCCGAAAATTTAAAACCATTATCGTTTGCCCAATTTTGAATTTTGTTTAAACATAACTGTAATTTTCTTTCTAGGGTGTTCATGTTTTTCCCATAAGTAAAAATGACAAAGTCATCAACATACAAAGAGCACTCTATGCCAGGGGACAGAGCATTTATGATGCTATTTATTTTTATGTTGAACAGGGTGACTGACAGAATGCTGCCCTGGGGTACACCCATTTCCTGGTCATGAGTGTCAGAAGTGGTGTTGCCCACTCGAACCTGAAATTTTCGGTCTTTCAGGAATTCCCCCACAAAAAGGGGGAGATGTCCCTTAAGCCCCATAAGCTCCAGATCACGTAGAATGCCATGTTTCCAGGTTGTGTCATAGGCCTTTTCTATATCGAAGAATACAGCTACTAGATGTTCTCTTCTGAGTAATGCATTTCTGATACAAGCTTCCAGCCTTACCAGGTGGTCAGTTGTTGTCCGCCCTTGCCGGAATCCGCACTGGTAGTTAGAGATCACTTTGTTCCTCTCCAGGTACCAGACCAGCCTACTGTTAATCATTCTTTCCATGGTTTTGCAGATGCAGCTTGTTAGTGCTATTGGTCGATAGTTAGCTGGGTCAGAGCCGTCTCTTCCCGGTTTAGGTATCGGTATAACTGTGGCTTTCCTCCAGCTGTTTGGGAAAGCGCCTGTTTGCCACACACAGTTATAGACCCCTAGCAGGACTGCCAATGAGGGTTCGGGAAGGTGCTTGAGGAACTGGTAATGGATTTCATCTTCTCCAGGCGCTGTGTCATGTGACTTGTCTAGCGATTCCCTCAGTTCCTCAAGCGAGAACGGTTTGTTGTAGTCTTCATTGTTTTCTGACCTGAAATCAATGGAGTGTCTTTCCTCCCTGGTTTTGACTTTTTGAAACTCTGGCGTGTAATGTGCAGTGGATGACTTTTCTGCTATTGAGGATGCAAGGCAGTCAGCTATTTCTCTGGGGGACGTGACAGTTCGTCCTTGGTTTTTCAGATGCCCTATTGCATTTGATTCTTTCCCTTTGATTCGCCTTACTGCCTTCCAGACCGCTCTAGCAGAAGTTTTGGCATCCAGACTGCCGACAAAACTTCTCCAGGAATTCCTTTTGGCTGACCGTATGGTTTGTCTAGCCTTTGCTCTAGCTATTCTGAATAGCTTTAGGTTTTCCTGGGATGGATTTTTTATAAATGCAGCCAGTCGTTTTTTCCTATCGCCAATAGCACCTTTGCAGGCTGTATCAAACCATGGTTTGCTAGGCCGTTTTGGATTTGCGGAGGTTAGGGGGACAACTTTCCTGGCTATACTAAGTAGCTTGCTAGCAAAGGTATCAGCTGGGTTCTGCTCATCGAGGATATTTTCTGTAATATCCTCTGAGCATCTTTTTTGGAATTCTTCCCAATCGGCCTTATTCAGTTTCCACCGCTGAGGTCGTCCCAATGAGGGGAGATTGTTAGCAATGATGATTGGGAAGTGGTCACTTCCCCGTAGATCATTGCTAACTGACCATTTAAAGTCGTCCAGAAGTCCAGGGACGCATACGGTGAGGTCAATGCATGTGAGAGATCCAGTTCCTGGGTGCAAGTAGGTCGGTGATGCATCATTAAGTATGCATAAATCATGTTGGAGGAAGATATCCTCCAGCATACGGCCTCTTGTGTCGGTATTGTTGGAGCCCCAAATGGTGTTATGGGCATTGAAATCCCCAAGGATTATGTAAGGCCGGGGGAGTTGTTTCAATAGGTCCTCCATGTCTGTTTGGTTTAATGGAGCGCCTGGTGGTAAATACAGGCTGCAGCAAGTGATAACCTTGTGAAGGGTTATCCTAGCTGCTACGGCCTGTAGTATGGTCTGTAGTTCAACCCTCTCATGGGGGATGCTATCCTTCACAAGGATACAGACTCCACCTGATGCTCTCTCTGCATCCTCAACATTCTTGCTGTAAGCACTGTAGCTTCGGAAGCTGATGCTATCTTTCAGAAATGTTTCCTGTAGACAGACAGCTACAGGAGTCTCAGAGTCCATCAGTAGCTGCATCTCCTCATAATTGGCCTTGAGGCCTCTGCAATTCCACTGTACAATTCTGGAATCCATGGCTTATTCTAGATGACCTACTTGGAGCTATTTGGCTTTGGGAGGCCCCCGGAGGGGTTTCCCTTAATTCCAGTGACCTTGGTATTTTTATTCTTGGGTTTGGATGGAGAGGAGGACAACCCCCTTTTGGGGGAAGTCTTTCTCTCTGGAGAGGGGAGATCCCTCTGGTTAGAGCGGAGGTTATTTCCTCCTCGCTCACCTCGGGCATCCTCTCCGCTTTGATTTCTCCCCTTAGGGAGTTGGTCAACCTCTAGTTCGGTAGAGGTTGGGGTGTCTGACTGGTTTCTCTGAGGAGAACCTGTGTCAGACATGATGTCTCCGGGTTCTCCCGGAGTATTGGTTTTGACTAGCTGCTCAGTCTCCATGCTCTCATCAGCGAGCACAGAGAACCTGTTCTTTAGCATGACAACAGAGCTTTCTTGTTTCTTCAGAGGTGTGTTCTTTGGCGGTGTTTTCTTCTGAGTTGGAGGAGGAGGAGGGGGTGGTGGGGTCAATGTGTCCGTCTGTGTGGCTATGGATCTTCCTATCTTAGCAACAGCCTGGGCATAGGTTTTTGTCAAGCCGAATTGGCCTTTGGCTAGGGCCAATACAGCCGATTTCGCCTGGCTGAAGGTACATCCATTTCTTGCCTTGTACTCCTGCACGGCAACCTCCTGTTTCCACACAGGGCAGTCCTTGGAGTAGGCTGAGTGGCCAGCGTGACAGTTTGGGCATTTGAACTGGGCTGTGCAGCCCTTGTCCTCATGACCTTCTCCAGCACATCTGGCACACACAGTGTTCCTCTTGCAGACTGCCGCGCCGTGTCCATAACCCTGGCACTTGAAGCACCTCATGGGGTTAGGTATGTAGGGCCTCACTGGAACTCGTAGGTATCCTGCCTTCACATACTCTGGCGGTGTCCTAGTTCCAAATGTGAGGATAATAGTGGCGGTTTTGACCTCCTCACCATCCCTGCGCCTGGTAATGCGCCGGGCATGGGTGATTCCTTCAATGCCCTCCACTATTTCCTTCTCGGAACATTCCAGTAGGTCCCTAGAGCTGATTACACCTCTGCTGGTGTTCAGACTCTTGTGTGGCATGACTTCCACTTGGAGATCACAGAGTCTTCTGCATCTTAAAAGCCCATCAGAGTGTATCTTGCTATCAACTTCTACTAGAAGTTCCAAAGACTTGTGTAGCTTAGACACACTCTTGGGCTCTCCCACTACTGACTTAAGTCCCTTGTAGATGACAAAAGGGCTCATCTTTGTCAGACTTTTCCCCTCCTCTGTGCACCTAACCACCAGAAATGATGGCCAGGTAGCACAGCTTTTTGTGGCCTCCTCCTTTCTGTCTTCCATGCGGCGTCTCTTGCCCAGACATAGGTCTGGGGCAAGTAGTTTTTTTGAAGTTTTTTTTTCCATGGGTGTTATATATTAGTTCGGCACCTGTGCTCCCCACCCGCCATCGAGTCCAACAAGGGGACGGGCCATTCGGAAGTCCAGAATGAGCCCGCCAGGGCTACACAGGTGCTATACTCAGTCAGCTACTGCATCGGACATGTGCCCGATACAGCAGCTCCCTGATTGACCCTCTAGCCACCGCCCTCCAGCATAGGTCGAAGACCTATGCTGGTAGCTCGGCATGACCAGCCGGTTGACCCAGAGCGGGCCATCTGGGCCTCAGGTCTAGGGGAACTTGGAGCCAAAGTATTGTGTTGTGGTGGCTTATCCTCAGATAGCCACCACTCAAACACCAGGATCTCTTTATCCCCCCTTACCCGTCGCAGTCCACGGCAAACGGACTGGTCTAGGACGTAGTGAGATATTTAGAGATAAGGAGACAGAGTGATGATCAATGAAGGCAGATTGAGGAAAGGAGGAGGCAGACACAATGATAGAAAAGAAGTAGAGCACTTTTGAGCTCCAAAAGTGCTAAGGAAAGAGGAGCGCAGTTTAACGTCATGTCTCGGGACGCTTGCTAATGGTGAAACAGTACACTATATATCCCAAGTGAAGTAGTGCTAATGGTGAGACAGTACACTATAGATGATATAGATCCCACGTGAAGTAGTGCTAATGGTACACTATGGCACTATAGATCCCACGTGAAGTAGTGCTAATGGTGAGACAGTACACTAGATCCCACGTGAAGCAGTGCTAATGTTGAGACAGTACACCATAGATGATATAGATCTCACGTGAAGTAGTGCTAATGGTGTGACAGTACACTATAGATCCCACGTGAAGTAGTGCTAATGGTGAGACAGTACACTATAGATCTCACGTTAAGTAGTGCTAATGGTGAGACAGTACACTATAGATCTCACGTGAAGTAGTGCTAATGGTGAGACAGTACACTATGGATCTCACGTGAAGTAGTGCTAATGGTGAGACAGTACACTACAGATCCCACGTAAAGTAGTGCTAATGTTGAGACAGTACACTACGGATCTCACGTGAAGTAGTGCTAATGGTGAGACAGTACACTACAGATCTCACGTGAAGTAGTGCTAATGGTGAGACAGTACACTATAGATCTCACGTGAAGTAGTGCTAATGGTGAGACAGTACACTATAGATCTCACGTGAAGTAGTGCTAATGGTGAGACAGTACACTATAGATCTCACGTGAAGTAGTGCTAATGGTGAGACAGTACACTATAGATCTCACGTGAAGTAGTGCTAATGGTGAGACAGTACACTATAGATCTCACGTGGAGTAGTGCTAAAGGTGAGACAGTACACTATAGATCTCACGTGAAGTAGTGCTAATGGTGAGACAGTACACTACAGACCCCACGTGAAGTAGTGCTAATGGTGAGACAGTACACTATAGATCTCACGTGAAGTAGTGCTAATGGTGAGACAGAACACTATAGATCTCACGTGAAGTAGTGCTAATGGTGAGACAGTACACTATAGATCCCACGTGAAGTAGTGCTAATGGTGAGACAGTACACTATAGATCTCACGTGAAGTAGTGCTAATGGTGAGACAGTACACTATAGATCTCACGTGAAGTAGTGCTATTGGTGAGACAGTACACTATGGATCTCACCTGAAGTAGTGCTAATGGTGAGACAGTACACTATAGATCTCACGTGAAGTAGTGCTAATGGTGAGACAGTACACTATAGATCCCACGTGAAGTAGTGCTAATGGTGAGACAGTACACTATAGATCTCACGTGAAGTAGTTCTAATGGTGAGACAGTACACTACAGATCGCACGTGAAGTAGTGCTAATGGTGAGACAGTACACTATAGATCTCACGTGAAGTAGTGCTAATGGTGAGACAGTACACTATAGATCTCATGTGTAGTAGTGCTAATGGTGAGACAGTACACTATAGATCTTACGTGAAGTAGTGCTAATGGTGAGACAGTACACTATAGATCTCACGTGTAGTAGTGCTAATGGTGAGACAGTACACTATAGATCTCACGTGAAGTAGTGCTAATGGTGAGACAGTACACTATAGATCTCACGTGTAGTAGTGCTAATGGTGAGACAGTACACTATAGATCTCACGTGTAGTAGTGCTAATGGTGAGACAGTACACTACAGATCCCACGTGAAGTAGTGCTAATGGTGAGACAGTACACTACAGATCCCACGTGAAGTAGTGCTAATGGTGAGACAGTACACTATAGATCTCACGTGAAGTAGTGCTAATGGTGAGACAGTACACTATAGATCTCACGTGTAGTAGTGCTAATGGTGAGACAGTACACTATAGATCTCACGTGTAGTAGTGCTAATGGTGAGACAGTACACTACAGATCCCACGTGAAGTAGTGCTAATGGTGAGACAGTACACTACAGATCCCACGTGAAGTAGTGCTAATGGTGAGACAGTACACTATAGATCCCACGTGAGGTAGTGCTAATGGTGAGACAGTACACTATAGATTTCACGTGAAGTAGTGCTAATGGTGAGACAGTACACT
>JAZGLO010002830.1:0-46436 GCA_036873155.1 Biomphalaria sudanica
TTTACTGCCCCATCTCCTTGTCATCGCCATTTCCGTCGCTGCGACATCGCGAGCGAAGAACGTGTTCACCGCGTGAACTTTGCCATCGATCTGGGCCACTGGAGAGATCGCGCCAAAAAAAAATAAAAAAAAAAGAAAAAAAAAATAGACCTTATCGAACGATTGTAGAGACTGAGTGTGGATGGAGCGGGTGAGGGGTGGGGGGGGGGGGCAAGTGGGTGGGAAAAAAAAAACAAGCAAGACCAAAATTAAGGTTAATTTGGTCGCAATTTTCCAACCTGGCCCTGCATGGTGGCTGGCAATTAACCAAACTGGTCTCTCAATGAATTGAAAAAAAAAGATGAAAAGGGAGGGGGGGGGGGTCCAGAAATGAGAGAAAAAAAAAGTTGGCTGACGTAATAGTAAATGAGGATTTCAAAATGGCGGAACATACGAAATCAAAAGATAAAGATCCATGAGGGTGAAAGGGGTGGGAGGAAGAGGAACACGGCACACGGCGATGGGAACCTACTGGGATAATATATATGTATTGGGCCCCTCCTACCACTTTAACGTATAGACAGTAGTAGATTTTTGGACAAATAGAATCTATTGGTTGAACTGAAAACACTTGTACCGAAGCTCAAAATTGGAACCAGTGAAATCTGCCAATGTGGAGTATCACCAGAGAATGCCGACCACGTCCTCCAAAACTGCTCTCTTTACCAAGAGGCCCGTATAAGACACTGGCCCCAAAAACACTCCATTAGAAAGAAAACTATATGAAGAGCTCCCTGAATTGGAAACCACTGCGCAGTTCATCTCATGTATTGGTCTAGTCATCTGAACACTCCAACATAACAATGAGAACGAAGAAGAAGAAGAAGGTTGAACTAAAGTCTATATGCTTCTCAGATTATAGATAAGAGATAAGATAAGATCATTTTTTTTATTGGTCCAATCAAATGGAAATTCAGTTTGACTACAGTTGACCATCTCTTTGTACCTATGTATCTCTTCCTAACGAAACCAAAAACGTTAGTTCCCTCTCCAGCCAAAGTGTTGCCTGAATCAGCCAGGAAAGACAACGACTTAGACACTTAGTAGAGACTAAGTCACTGATTATAATGCAAGACTTAGGTTGACAAATGAAACGTTATATGTGAGCCTTGGGGTTGGGGGGGGGGGTCTATAAGGACCACTTTGGGAAACACTGGTCTAGAGCTCTAGAGGAAACTGTTGGGAAGTGGCCAAAAAATCCTCCTGGCCAAATAATTAGTAAAAGTACAAATTCCTCTGACATTCTGACAAAATGAAATTCGCATTTGGGTAGAAAACTGGGTCATACACTAAATTGTGTGTTCAATGCATTAACAATTTCGGAAGAGCATCTACATTTGACCCCCCCCTCCTTTTTTTTTCCTTTTTGTTCCTCCCGCAGGACCCCGGGATTGTAGCGGGCTGGGTATGAACCAAGGACCATCGAGACTACCGAACGACAGTCCAGCGCGCATACCTCACGACCAGACAGCCATTCTTATTTATATCATACAAAATACCCCCAGGCCCCCTCCCAGACCCCCCCCCCCCTTTCCGTTATACAACAACGTTAACACCAGGTCTACACTGTAAAGTAGTTGCCATCCTCCTGAGACGATTGGTTGATGGATACTATGTTGACCCCAAGAATATTTATAAAAAAAAACGTATCATGTTCTGGGTGGATCACACTAATATCTCGATCCTGGGCGTCATCTGGGCGGCTGCCTCCTAGAAGGACTTGTCCGTTTTGTTGCTTCCTCTAGAAGCAAGGGGATGGCGGCGGACAGGTTTGGAACGCCAGACCATTGAGACTACAGTCCGAAGCGAATACTTATTTGACAACTAGACTTTTCAACTTACACAAGAAACATTTGTTAGGTGGCAGTCTTTTTCTTTCAATAGTTAGGGGGAGGAGATGAACTGTAGGTCTACAATAGAACAATCCACCGAATTAAACCAATACAACCTCCTCCCCTCCCCCCCTTAAGATATCCCCCTTATTTCTCCCATTGCCTCTAACGAAAAGTTTGTACCCATTGATTCATTTCTCCATTAACTAGGAATTTAATTTTTGTTTCATTGTTCCACTCAGGAATGAAAAAAAACAACACTACGTTTTACTCAAATGGGGGGCCGCTGGCGCCCCCCCCCTCCACCTCCCACTTCATCTCGACGTTTCTCTCCGCTAATATAAAATAAAACCCCCACTCGCAAACCGTTTGAACCCCGGGGACACGACATTCTTGGTGGGGGGTGTTTCCTTCTCCCGTCCTGGATCATTGTCCCTCGCCGCCTTATTTGCTTGCGTTTCCGCGTGGGTGATAGTTCTGAAAGCGAGTCGGGGGACAAAAGCTCAGGGCCCGCATCAATAATGCGCCCTACACTTGTCTCCCGCCGCCCCCTTTCTCTTTTTTTTTTTATTTTTACTCTCGCCCTCGGTCTGGATTCGGCCCGCTTTTGTCGCGTTTATCTCCCATTTGCACGACCGTCCATTCAGACTGATCCGGTGTCCCCATCGATCTGTGGGGCCGACCGAAGCGAAGGTTGATTGCTTCTTCCCTCCCCTCTCTACTTAGCCGTCAATTTCCCCTCCTCTCTTTCCGCGCTTCCCCCCTACCCCTTCCTCCTCCAAGCGCACTCATTTCGCCTTTCTTATTAGACGCGGGGCGATACGATAGAAAGTTCTCCCCCCCCCCAATCCAGTCAGTCTTAATCTCCCTCTCCTCCCCCCCCCCCTTCAGCCACAACTTCTACATATTTTTTTTTAATTTAAAAAGGTGCCTTCCCAAAACTGGTTCCTGTCGGGTCCAGAGTGAGAGAAGCGCAAGCATGCGTGACACTAGCGGGCAGCTCCCAACGGATCCTCTGCAAATACTTCTTTTTCAATGTTTTTTTTCCTCATCTGTCTCTCTCTCTCTCTCTCTCTCTCTCTCTCTCTCTCTCCCGTCGCCTACACTGTATGGCAAGAACTTGTTTTCACTCCCCCCCCCTAAACTTTTGGGATTCCACTCCCTCTTCTTTACTTTGGTTCCGAAAAAAAAATGGGGCGGACGGGGGGGGGTATGACCGGAGGCGAAGAATGTGTACGTGTGTGTGTGTGTGTGTAAGTGGGGAGGCTAAGAATTGACGCCACTTTTTTTATAATTCAGCTCTTCAAAATAAAAGTGTGAGGGAAGGGACAGACCAAAACAAAATATAAGGGAGGGGGAGGGAGGCTGAAGGTGGGTCGAAGCTATGTCATAAGTTTTTTTTTTTCTTCTTTTTTTTTTTTTTTTTCTAAGACTGTACGGGTGATGATAGTGCTGGGTCTGTGCGTCTGTGAGTGGTGCAACGCGATTGTTCTGATGACATGGGAGGGCACGGAGAAAAGATCTGGCGAAAGTTGATCCCCCCCTCCCCTCCTACCTTATCTCTTGTGCCATCGACACTACTGCGCCGTGAAGCTTTTTTCTCTAGTCTTTTTTTTTCCCCCACAAAGCAGTAAATAGTTTGTTACTTAGGATTTAATACAGCTAGACGAATTCAATGTACCTCCTAGGACCTTGTTTACCTCTTAGGACTTTGTTTACCCATAAGAACTTCAGGACTTTGTTAATTTGTTTGGTGTATTTTTTTACGAAAAAAAACCCTGCTTGCATTGTTGATTTTATAAATTAAATTTTTCGCTTTAAAAAAAAAAAAGCAGCCGTTGCATCAGACCTTTGAAACATTTAAAATATCATGATATCGGATGTTCAATATATTTTCTAGTTATTGAGATCTAAGCAGGACGGACGGACGGACAGACAGACAGATCACATAAAACTAATAGCGGCTATTCCCCTTTCGGGGGCCGCTAAAATAAACAACAGCATACTCAGATCTAGCGGAAAATACCTAGCTCTGGAATCGCTTGAGTGACGGTCCATCGCTTACGGCTAGTCAAATTGAGTTCTGGTCCGTGACGCTAATCCAAAGAGTTACGGTCGGCTGCCTTCTCTCAGGCAAAGATGGGAGCAGCAGGCCCGTAAAAATAAATTATCAAGGTGCGCGCGGGCTAGGTAATTAGTGCTGAGAGAGTTATCGAACTTGCCTTATTTCTTCAGAGCTGGATAATGAATAGTCCGTATAGTTTTCTTTTAACACAGAAACAACAAAATTTCGACCCCGTTTTCATGTCTTTGAAATCAAATAAAAAAAGTTTTTAAAAAAATATTTTCAGAACACCCACCACCACCATTCCCTATTTCCAGGTCTCTACCAGTGTACTTTCCCCCCCCCCTCCCCCCAACCGTCTTCTCTACGTGACGACATAATCGATGTGGCCAATAAATCATCACCACCTTTTAAAGTACCGTGGTCACGTGAGTGAACGTCTCGGGTCGACAGGTCCAGTTGGCACCCTCAACACGCACGCAAACATATTCACTTTTTTTTTTTTACCTACACACGTGCGCTAAAAAATAGTACTGGACGCTTTTTTTTTTACTCTTCGTGGGCGGATATGACGTCAACAAAATTATGTCCAATGAAAACATTAAAATGAGTGAATGGTTTTTTAACGTTATGGAGTCGGACTCAGAGCCGGAGTTAAGCATTGAAGACATTGCAGTTGACTGAGACTCACCCTCAAAACGGGGCCTCCGCAAACTAAAAAAAAAAATAATTAAAAAATATACAATTAATTTTAAAAAAAGCTTATCTAAGGGAAAGCATTCCACATTTTCAACTGTCTCTCAGAAATGTAGAATTTATTTCCATTTTTCGCAATATCGAAAAAAAAAATTAATTACATATTATTAATTGACTACTTGGGTAATTTTTTTTAATTGGTTCATGCTTTGTTAGGCACAAAAATAAATATTTAAAGTTTCAGCTTGATCTGAGAATGGGTGTGGGAGAAACTACGTGTACAATTATCTTCTTCTTCTTCTTCTTATATAATACAGACGTTACTTCAAAAAAGAAGATGATTACGTCCTACGCGTCATGCATTTAGTCATGCATATTAACCAATGACTTAAATTCTGCCAAGTCACTGGTTATTCTGGCTAGCTCAGGCAACCCATTCCATGCTCTAATAGCACTAGGGAAGAAGGAGTATTTGTACAAATTTGTCCTAGCATATGGGACGAGGAATGTGCCTTTATTTTTGTGTCTTTCAGAGTATTTTATTAAATTTTGTTTTTGTATTTGAAGATTATGGTTCAGTGTTTTATGTATAATTGCTACTTTACTTTTGAGTCTTCTGTCCTGAAGGCTTTCTAAATTTAGTGATTTTACTAATGGTGTTACCCTAGTCAAATGTGAATATTCGTTTGTTATGAATCTCACTGCTCTATTTTGTGTTTGTTCCAGTTTCTTAATGTTTTCTTGAGTTGAGGGGTCCCACACGGTGGATGCATATTCTATTATTGGCCTAACCAAGAGATTCTAAGGGGACAAAACCCCAAATATTTAGCGATATATCTTAATACTAAAGGATTAATTTCCCTTTTTGATATCAAACAAAATAATTAATTACTATCGATTAATTGGCTAATTGGCAAGTTTCTTTTTTTGTTATTCGTGCTTTGTAAGGTATAATAAATAACTGTGTTAAGTTTAAACTAGATCCTAGAATGGGTGTGGAAAAATAAAAGAGTTTACAAATGTGTACCAGACAGAAAGACTGACAGAGTGAGTTAATAGAAGCTTTGTAGAAAAAATATAAACGTGAAAAATATGTGAATCAAAATAGCAAATTGCATTAATGAGCTTTTAGTCCAATGTGTCATTGTCTGAATATAAATTAGGTAAACTTTCAGTGGGAGGCGCGGTGGCTGAGCAGTAAAGCGCTTTATTACCGAACCGGTGGTCACGGGTTCGAATCCTGGTGAACACTGGGATTTTTACTTTCGGGACCTTCGGGCGCCTCTGAGTTCACCCAGCTCTAATGGGTACCTGACATTAGTTAGGGAAAAGTAAAGGCGGTTGGTCGTTGTGCTGGCTACATGACACTCTCGTTAACCGTAGGCCACAAAAACAGATGACCTTTACATCATACATCCTCTGCCCTATAGATCACAAGATCTGAAAGGGGAACTTTAGTTACTTCTTTCAATAACTCTAAACAACTTCCCTTTACTTAAATCCCAGTGTGACAGACACATTTTAGTCACTAGTTTAATAAAGAGGCAGATCTATAGTCAGCCAAAATCATCTCTTGTATTTAAAAATGAAAGAGAAACTGAAACGGAAATAGCTGATTTCCCAACGATGTGTAATGTGATTACCACGGCCATAAATTTGGATAACGCATTTGTCTGGCTTAGAATTGATTTGAACTTAAATTAAAGCGGTCACTTCGACATAAAACTTCCCCCCATAAAATGTCTGCTTCCTGAGTGTGATATTGTAATAAAATTGATATGAAAAACATTCACCTGTGGATAATGACATGGCTTTTGTTTTCCCGTTAAGGCTTATTTGGTTTTGAAGTTGGCACGTAATCTCTTGTTAATGTGAGCATTTTCAAGCTAAAATATTTTAGGGGGTGGATCTTTTTACCGAAACATGCCAGATTAAGCATTCAAAAGAATAAATATAATTTGAGTCATCTAATAAAAGGATTTCGTGAGCTGTTAGAATGCTTTTTAATCTTTAAAATTTTTGAGGTTCTGGTGTAAAAAGAAAAAAAGTCTATAAGTACTATTCCTTTTGGATAACAGATATATATATATACTTAGTGAAATACTAATCATCAAGCAAGTGCCGGATATTATTAAGTGGTCGCCCCTGCCTTCTGCAAGCTTCAATGTAGATCCGCCTAACAACAACAAAAAAAAAATAGCACTTCATATTTATGAAGAAAGAAAAAGAGTATGTGGGAAACGTGGTCGAGAGGCTAAGTACGCTTGAACTTGGATTGGCTTGGCTACCTATGATGGGGGCTTGATGCTCGACACCCGACTCGAGCAGAGTTATGTTTACTGAGCGCCTAAAGCAGCGTTTCTCAACCTTTCAAACTTGGCGACCCCCCACTCTGCCGTGACCCTCCCCCCTCACACACATACAGCAATAGAAGAACAGACTTTTTCGATGGTCTTTGGCGACCCCTGGCAAATCGTCAATCGACCCCCAAGGGGGTCGCGACCCACAGGTTGAGAACCCCTGGCCTAAAGGCAGCACGGAATACCTTCTCCCAGATACCCCCTCTACCCAGTGGTCCACAAATGAGATTGGACCATAGTGCTCTGCGCATGCTATAAGCATGAAAGTAGCGCTATATAAAATAATTTAAAAAAAAGAATTTATTTACTTGTACATTTAATTCTCATTTTCCTTATATTTTTGGATCTAATATACATAATTCGTTCAATATTTGGAGACCCCTCCCCCTCTCTTTTCTGCTATGACTACGTTTCGCACCACTAGAGAAAATGTAAAGCGCACCGTGTGAAACTTGAAATGAACGCAAAGCAAACAATCAGAAGAAGAGAAGAGTATTGAGAGAAAGCAAAGCAGACGATCAGAAGAAGAGAAGAGTATTGATAGAAAGCAAAGCAGACGATCAGAAGAAGAGAAGAGTATTGATAGAAAGCAAAGCAGACGACCAGAAGAAGAGAAGAGTATTGATAGAAAGCAAAGCAGACGATCAGAAGAAGAGAAAAGTATTGATAGAAAGCAAAGCAGACGATCAGAAGAAGAGAAGAGTATTGATAGAAAGCAAAGCAGACGACCAGAAGAAGAGAAGAGTATTGATAGAAAGCAAAGCAGACGATCAGAAGAAGAGAAGAGTATTGATAGAAAGCAAAGCAGACGATCAGAAGAAGAGAAGAGTATTGATAGAAAGCAAAGCAGACGACCAGAAGAAGAGAAGAGTATTGATAGAAAGCAAAGCAGACGATCAGAAGAAGAGAAGAGTATTGATAGAAAGCAAAGCAGACGATCAGAAGTAGAGATGAGTATGGATAGAGAGCAAAGCAGAAGAGAAGTAGTAGAGAGGAGTATTGATAGAAAGCAAAGCAGTAGAGAAGTAGTAGAGAGGAGTATTGATAGAAAGCAAAGCAGACGATCAGAAGAAGAGAAGAGTATTGATAGAAAGCAAAGCAGACGATCAGAAGTAGAGAAGAGTATTGATAGAAAACAAAGCAGACGATCAGAAGTAAAGAAGAGTATTGATAGAAAGCAAAGCAGACGATCAGAAGAAGAGAAGAGTATTGATAGAAAGCATAGCAGACGATCAGAAGAAGAGAAGAGTATTGATAGAAAGCAAAGCAGACGACCAGAAGAAGAGAAGAGTATTGATAGAAAGCAAAGCAGACGATCAGAAGAAGAGAAGAGTATTGATAGAAAGCAAAGCAGACGATCAGAAGAAGAGAAGAGTATTGATAGAAAGCAAAGCAGACGACCAGAAGAAGAGAAGAGTATTGATAGAAAGCAAAGCAGACGATCAGAAGAAGAGAAGAGTATTGATAGAAAGCAAAGCAGACGATCAGAAGAAGAGAAGAGTATTGATAGAAAGCAAAACAGACGATCAGAAGAAGAGAAGAGTATTGATAGAAAGCAAAGCAGACGATCAGAAGAAGAGAAGAGTATTGATAGAAAGCAAAGCAGACGATCAGAAGAAGAGAAGAGTATTGATAGAAAGCAAAGCAGACGACCAGAAGAAGAGAAGAGTATTGATAGAAAGCAAAGCAGACGATCAGAAGAAGAGAAGAGTATTGATAGAAAGCAAAGCAGACGATCAGAAGTAGAGAAGAGTATTGATAGAAAGACAAGCAGACGATCAGAAGAAGAGAAGAGTATTGATAGAAAGCAAAGCAGACGATCAGAAGAAGAGAAGAGTATTGATAGAAAGCAAAGCAGACGATCAGAAGAAGAGAAGAGTATTGATAGAAAGCAAAGCAGACGATCAGAAGTAGAGAAGAGTATTGATAGAAAGCAAAGCAGAGGACCAGAAGAAGAGAAGAGTATTGATAGAAAGCAAAGCAGACGATCAGAAGAAGAGAAAAGTATTGATAGAAAGCAAAGCAGACGATCAGAAGTAGAGAAGAGTATGGATAGAGAGCAAAGCAGAAGAGAAGAAGTAGAGAGGAGTATTGATAGAAAGCAAAGCAGACGATCAGAAGTAGAGAAGAGTATTGATAGAAAACAAAGCAGACGATCAGAAGTAGAGAAGAGTATTGATAGAAAGCAAAGCAGAGGACCAGAAGAAGAGAAGAGTATTGATAGAATGCAAAGCAGACGATCAGAAGAAGAGAAGAGTATTGATAGAAAGCAAAGCAGACGATCAGAAGTAGAGAAGAGTATTGATAGAAAACAAAGCAGACGATCAGAAGTAGAGAAGAGTATTGATAGAAAGCAAAGCAGACGATCAGAAGTAGAGAAGAATATTGATAGAAAGCAAAGCAGACGATCAAAAGTAGAGAAGAGTATTGATAGAAAGCAAAGCAGACGACCAGAAGAAGAGAAGAGTATTGATAGAAAGCAAAGCAGACGATCAGAAGAAGAGAAGAGTATTGATAGAAAGCAAAGCAGACGATCAGAAGTAGAGAAGAGTATTGATAGAAAACAAAGCAGACGATCAGAAGTAAAGAAGAGTATTGATAGAAAGCAAAGCAGACGATCAGAAGTAGAGAAGACTATTGATAGAAAGCAAAGCAGACGATCAGAAGTAGAGAAGAGTATTGATAGAAAGCAAAGCAGACGATCAGAAGTAGAGAAGAGTATTAGAAGTAGAGAAGAGTATTGATAGAAAGCAAAGCAGACGATCAGAAGTAGAGAACAGTATGGATATAGAGCAAAGCAGACGATCAGAAGTAGTGAAGAGTATGGATATAGAGCAAAGCAGACGATCAGAAGTAGAGAAGAGTATTGATAGAGAGCAAAGCAGACGATCAGAAGTAGAGAAGAGTATTGATAGAGACCAAAGCAGACGATCAGAAGAAGAGAAGAGTATTGATAGAGACCAAAGCAGACGATCAAAAGTAGAGAAGAGTATTGATAGAAAGCAAAGCAGACGACCAGAAGAAGAGAAGAGTATTGATAGAAAGCAAAGCAGACGATCAGAAGAAGAGAAGAGTATTGATAGAAAGCAAAGCAGACGATCAGAAGTAGAGAAGAGTATTGATAGAAAACAAAGCAGACGATCAGAAGTAAAGAAGAGTATTGATAGAAAGCAAAGCAGACGATCAGAAGTAGAGAAGACTATTGATAGAAAGCAAAGCAGACGATCAGAAGTAGAGAAGAGTATTGATAGAAAGCAAAGCAGACAATCAGAAGTAGATAAGAGTATTAGAAGTAGAGAAGAGTATTGATAGAAAGCAAAGCAGACGATCAGAAGTAGAGAACAGTATGGATATAGAGCAAAGCAGACGATCAGAAGTAGTGAAGAGTATGGATATAGAGCAAAGCAGACGATCAGAAGTAGAGAAGAGTATTGATAGAGAGCAAAGCAGACGATCAGAAGTAGAGAAGAGTATTGATAGAGACCAAAGCAGACGATCAGAAGAAGAGAAGAGTATTGATAGAGACCAAAGCAGACGATCAGAAGAAGAGAAGAGTATTGATAGAAAGCAAAGCAGACGATCAGAAGTAGAGAAGAGTATTGATAGAAAGCAAAGCAGACGATCAGAAGAAGAGAAGAGTATTGATAGAAAGCAAAGCAGACGATCAGAAGTAGAGAAGAGTATTGATAGAGACCAAAGCAGACGATCAGAAGTAGAGAAGAGTATTGATAGAGACCAAAGCAGACGATCAGAAGTAGAGAAGAGTATTGATAGAAAGCAAAGCAGACGATCAGAAGTAGAGAAGAATATTGATAGAAAGCAAAGCAGACGATCAGAAGTAGAGAAGAGTATTGATAGAGACCAAAGCAGACGATCAGAAGTAGAGAAGAGTATTGATAGAGACCAAAGCAGACGATCAGAAGTAGAGAAGAGTATTGATAGAGACCAAAGCAGACGATCAGAAGTAGAGAAGAGTATTGATAGAGACCAAAGCAGACGATCAGAAGTAGAGAAGAGTATTGATAGAGACCAAAGCAGACGATCAGAAGTAGAGAAGAGTATTGATAGAGACCAAAGCAGACGATCAGAAGTAGAGAAGAGTATTGATAGAAAGCTAAACTACTGTGCAGATAGGAGCTATAATGGGGAAAGCGGGTTGTCTAAAGCATTTTTAAGGATGAGGCTGTACACGAGAGGCTGTTTTAAAGCTGTTCACGTGTGATTTTTTACATGTTGTTTACGGATAATACTGTCTGTAAGCTGTTACAATCACATGTTCTTTAGGAACTGGTTAAGAAAAAAAACAACGAATGAATGGTGCGCGTACTATCATGTAAAATGTCGCTACGAACATATTTAGATTGAACTACTTTACTTTATAGACTGGGCCAGTTATCACGACGCTACATTTCAAAAAGTAATCCCCCAACCGTGATGCAGCCCTCGGGTAGTTTCCCGTGTTCTAACTTTAGGTGTGAGGTCTAACTGCAGCTCAAGGCCTCTTTCTACAGAATCTGTTTGGAGATGGGGAATTTTTTTTTTGTCTGTACTCCTCCCCTCCCCCCCCTCATTCCCCCCTTTCTCTTCCCCCTCTCAACTGCGAGGCTCAAATTTTAGCACCCTTGACAGGACGAGGTAGATGCACTGGAGCGCATGGCGAGAAAGGGAAAAAAGGGAGTTGTGTATGTGTGCGTGTCAAGGGGAAAAGGAGTAAAAATGAGTGTGTGTGAGAGAGAGAGAGAGAGAGAGAGAGAGAGAGGAAGAATTGAGTGAGATTATAAAGAATAGGAGAGAGAAAGAGAGAGAGGGGCAAAAAAAAGAAAAGAAGCCCTTAGAAGGGGGAAAAACTCCGACTTGAGGTGCATTGGTGCAGAATAATTGTCTTTCACGGCTTTCACGCCTGCTGCCTTGAGTTTCTGCCCCGTAGTTGCTTCCCTTCTCGCCGTCCCGCCGTTTTTTTTCTTCTCCCCTCTCCACAGCGAGTGTTCTTTTAGCCACAAGTTAGACAGAGTGTGTGCGCGCAAGTGTGTGTGTGTGTGTGTGAACGTTTCGAGAGAGAGAGAGAGAGGCAGGGTAGAGAAATGAACGAGACAGAAGAGAGAAGAGAGAAATAAAAAAGCGGGGACCGCCTAGGTTGCACAGCTGTGAAACAGAGAGACTAAAGAAGAAAAAAAAATAAGGTGGGGAGGGGGGGGGTCGGTTCTGGACAGAGGCCAAAAAAGTATTACATTCTTACGCGGAGTCGCGATTCATTCGAGGAAAATTTATTCGGCGCCCTTCTAACATTTTTTTTTGTCACCCGTCCGCCCTAACTTCAATCTTCCGTTTTACCTCCCTCCCTCAATCCGTCCCCCCCTCCCCCCCCCGCTAGCCATTCATTCACTCCGGGATCTGATGCCATAGTCTACAATAACTTCATGTACACGTCCATTTCTCTTTCTCTCTCTTTCTCTCTCTCTCTCTCTCTACCGATCAATTACAGCCACTGCGACCTAGAAGGGGTTAACAAAAAACAACAACAAAAAAAAAAAAAAAACATCAGAAAAAAGAGAATAGGTCGATTTCAGAATACGACTTGACGCTAGAACACTCCTCCACCCCCCACCCCCCCCAGCTTTTTTCTCCACATTTTTAAAATATGTTGTTTTTTCTTTCTGACACCATTAGGAAAAGTGGCTACTGCATAGGCCTATAAGGTAAAAGGCACAAACCTAGATTTTCTCAAAGCAAAAACTTAGATTGTCTCAAAGCACAAATCTAGACTAGACTAGCTTCAAAGTTAAAAACTGGATTATCTCAAGTAAAAAACAAAACGGATTGTCTAAAAGCGAAAACCTAGATTGATTCAAAGGCAGCTAAAACCTAGATTGATTCAAAGGCAGCTAAAACCTAGATTGATTCAAAGGCAGCTAAAACCTAGATTGATTCAAAGGCAGCTAAAACCTAGATTACTGAGCAAAGATCTAGACTCTATCAAGAGGTAAATCAAATATTGTCTCAGACACAAGTCTAATAAAGTTACAAACAGATCTCTGCTATCACGACCAATCGTTACAGCAGGCCTCGACAGTGCCCTGCGAAGTCACGTCTTGTGGGCCGTTTAGACCTACAGCTCGGCTCAGCGTTACAGGTTTTGACGTCAGACCTATGACGGGGCAACGACCTATGGGTCTCCATTGCCCACATGTCGTGACATCAGACCTCTGACGTGGCAACGAGCTATTGATATCCACTGCCCACAGGTCGTGACGTCAGACCTGTGACGTGGCAACGATCTACTGGTCTCCACTGACATAAAGTCAATGACATTGTTGTTTATTTGGCTCGAATGAGACAGAACTACTTCCCTTTACTCTGCTGCATATCTTTTTTTGTTATTTTCAGGTGGGCACAGTAATAATCTAGAGAGTAAAGCAACTCACTCGTTCACAAGGTGTTGTCCATGGGCCAAAAGATGTAAAGACCATCTTGTTCTGTAGCGTCGATTCACGAGAGTGTCATGCGGTCAGCGTAACGACTTTTACTTTCCTCATCAGATGTCAGGTACCCTTTACAGTTGCCTGGATTCATGGGCGTCCTAAACATGAAATGTGTGTGTGTGTGTGTGTGTGTCTTTACTTTTTTTTCAATTTTCTTTCAATTTGAACAAAAGAACAAAATGAAATGATAGCCATGGAGGCCCTAAGTCCTAAATGAGGTCAATCGTCGAGTCATGTGAAGATCATGTCGCTAGTGGACATTTGGAGTATGGGGGAGGTGGGGGTGCTTGAAGTTGGAGTACCACGTCCTAGTTCTCAATGTCCACTTACGACATTGTCACCCAGAAGTTAAGACAGTCATCGACTGCTACGATGATCACGGGTTTGAACCCTGCCAACCGTCGTTCCCCTGTGAATTTCTCAAGTCTAGTTCTGCTCCTGAATGACCTAGCTGACCTAAGAGCAATGGGCATAGTGACATCGCTGGTAAAGTAATGCTGGGATTAGATTCCCGGATGTACAAGATTGGACTTGTCAAAAAAAAAAAAAAAAAGAAAGAGGTTATGTCCAACATTGCCATGGTAACATGGTGCGTTTGTGAGAGAGAGACAGAGAGAGACAGAAGAGAGAGAGAGACAGGGAGACAGAAACAGAGAGAGACAGACAGATAGGGAGAGAGACAGAGAAACGCAGAGAGAGAAACAGAGAGAAAGACAGCTAGAGAGACAGACAGAGAGAGACAGCGTGAGACAGACAGGGATAGACAGAGAGAGCTAGAGAGACAGACAGATAGGAAGAGAGACAGAGAAACGCAGAGAGAGAAACAGAGAGAAAGACAGCTAGAGAGACAGACAGAGAGAAACAGCGTGAGACAGACAGACAGACAGACGGACACAGAGAGAGACCAAACGATGACCAAAAAAAAACACTTAATTTTATGAAACTGAGAATATGACCGAGAATCTCGTCAACACTTTTGACAAAATCATTGTCGTCTCTCACTTTCTCTTGATCTCTTTCTTTCTCTCTTTATCATACACATAAACCGTTCGCTGCCCATTCCTATTATATTTGTAATAGTGCGTTGTTCTCTCTCTTGTTAATCAACCTTTTTTGGATGTCCTGTCAAAGGTCGCGCAAATACAAAAAAAGGGTGAAGTTAAGTGTTGAAAAGATCTCTAGGTATACATCTACAACGGCAGGACCAGGCTAACGACTTTAATGGGAGACAACGGTGGACTACATAGGGTGAACATTTGGATAGTTCTGGCCAGGAAACAATCCACAGACCCTCCGTACTGGTCTACTCTGCAAAACATCAATACAGAAGGTCAACAGATCGACTACACTACCATCTCCCCCCAAAAAAAAATTGTTATTTAATATTAAAAATGTAGGACATGTTGCATCTGTATGCATTTTTCATCTTTTACAACGCGCTCGTGAAGATGTGACTGTGGTTCAGGTTGATGTTTTAATTTTATTGTATGGCTGCTCTATTTTCTTTGTGTGTGTGTGTCTTTCTATCTCCAGGTCTCGCGGAGTTAACAACCCCCCCCCCCCATTTTTCACCCTTGTCCCTCCTCCTCCTCCTTATATAAACTTGAAACTTTTACCAGCACGCTCAGACATTGTGGGGGGCGGGGGCGTTGTTGTTCTGGGAGGGGGGTAGGGCTACATGAATGATGTGTCTGTCGTCGCCTGGTCCCACAGTTCGGGTCACATAGATACAGCGCTATATCAAAATCTAAGCTTAATAAAGACAAGTCAAAAGCACAAAACTTCTATAGCCCCCCCCCCCCACCTGCCCCATTCCCCTTTCCACTTCCACATTTCACGTCAAGCGCCCCCCCCCCACACTAACACGTGTTAAAGATAAATTTGATCTATGTGCCAACGTTCAGCCCCCCCCCCCCCTCCTCCAAGTCCCCCCCCCAGGAAACTGACGCCACAACTGTAACAACTGCTGCCTAGAATCCCCCCCCCCCCCAGCATGCTTTTCAACATGTGTGTAATTGACGCCCCGAACCCTTGGCGGGGGTGGGAATACGAGAGTAAAGGGGGGGGGGGGTTTCCATGTCACGCATACAGCACTGCACACGGGTGGAACAACAACATTAAGTACGTAATTAGTCTGTGTCACGGTTTACTATATAGCAGTGTATCGGACACGCAGTTCCAAGGTTCACCCGATATCATTTGGGCAAATCTTTTTATTTAATGTGGTACATACATAGGCGGAGTATCAAATTATGACTAAAACCTTTTTTTTTTAATAATCTGCAGACGGCACTGTGAAAAAAAATAGGTAAGGTTGAAACCCATAAGAGCACAGTGCTGAAGATTCTGTGAAAAAATAGGTTAGGTTCAAACCCAGAAAAAAAGCATTACACGACACTGAAGCCATAGGTTAGGTTTAAACCTAGAAGATCACATAAAACGACACTGAAGCCATAGGCTAGGTTTAAATTGAAACCTAGATGAGCACAGTGCAAACGACACTGTAAAATTTAAGCTCGGTTTAAACCCAGAAGAATACATTGTTCACACAAACAGTAGCCTAAGTTTAAACCCAGAGAAAATGAAATAAAAAAACACGTCTTACATTTTTCAAATGGCTAGCGAGTAGTTGCGGCGATCGTGGGACTTGGGTTCAAAGCTTGTATATATATATATATATTTTTTAAAGTAGGTAGGATAAACTAGGTACCTAGTATGTCGTCCATCAAAATTGTTTGTCTAACATTTAAACTGTTCCTAGCACCTTTTTCTTGACCATTTTGTTCTATAAAACTTCTAGGAGGCGCGGTGGCTGAGCTGTAAAACGCTTGGCTTCCGAACCGGGGACAGGGATTCGAATCCTGGTGAAGACGTGGATTTTTATTTTCGGTATCTTCGGGCGCCTCTGAGTCCACCCAGCTCTAATGGGTACCTGACATTAGTTGGGGAAAAGTAAAGGCGGTTGTTCGTTGTGCTGGCCACATGGCACCCTTGTTAACCGTGGGCCACAGAAAACAGATGACCTTTACATTATATGCCCTATACACCGCAAGATCTGAAAGGGCTAACTTTACTACTACTTTACTTATAAAACTTCCAAGACTCTGGGACTGCGTGCAATTTAATTAAGATGATTACTTCATGTATTTTTTTTTAAGCTGCTATACGATTTATTTTGTTCAAGTCCAGAAGTTTATTGTTTCGCTTACGTGCTATCCTACTGTATCATCGATTTTTTGTTTTTAAATATTCGACATTTGACACCCAGACATGACTTTCCTAGGTTTTTCGACTCTACTTTAAACCTAACCGGAAAGAAATTCGTGAGCGGCACGTTGCCCAATGTAAGGTACGTACCTCTTGATAATATTAGAAACAGCGCACACATCAAGTCAGATAAACAAGTAAAATATTACAAAAAAAAAATTAAAATAACAAGAAAAAAACGATGCTTATATTAAATGTATCAATTAGTTTGGATCAGTCATGTAATTCAATTTGTAATAAGCCTCAGACGACAATGTATAAAGGGGGCTAATTCAGCGTATACCCCCACTTCAGTCAAGTACTATTTCTTTCCTTTGTTTGAGATACCAAACATAGTAATTTATTACCAATGGTTAATTAACTAGTTGGTTATATTTTTTTTTACTGATTCTTGTGTTGTCAGGTAAAAGAAATAATTGTGTAAAATTTCAGTTTGATCTGAGATTGGGTGTCGGAGAAATAACGTGTACAAACTTTTGGCCAGACAGACACACAGACAGACAGAGTGGGTTGATATAAACTTTGTAAAACATATTGACGACATAAAACGGAACTATTGACCCCATTATAAGCATCTGAGTATGCTCTGAACATGTCAAGGGGGGGGGGGGGTCCTGGAAATTTAGGCAATGGTAATTAAGGCACTGGACATTAAGGAAATATGGGCACCCTGTTTTTCCCCCACGATTTGTTAGCTTTTCTTTTGTATCATGAAAATGCTGTTAGAAACCGTTAGAGATGGTATTTTGTGATCACGTCGCCAACAGCATATAACCTGAGGATACAAAATCATAAAATACCATTTAAAAATTATTTTTAAAATTAAGGTCGCTATTAAAGGGTGCCTAATTTTACGCCTGGTCAAAAAAGTTCCCAATTCCCGAGGTAACTAAATGGTGCGGTGGTTGTTGGGTAAAGCGCTTGGCTTCCGAACCGGGGGGTCCTGGGTTCAAATCCTGGCTTTTAATTTCGGGATCTCTGAGTCCACATAACGCTAATGGATAACCGTGGACCACAGAAACAGATGACCCTTACATCATCTACCCTATAGATCGCACGGTCTGAAAGGGGAACATAGTCAAACTTACGGCTAGTCTAGCAGGCATAGACGATAGAGTCAAACTTACGGCTAGTCTAGCAGGCATAGACGATAGAGCCAAACTTACGGCTAATCTAACAGGCATAGACGATAGAGCCAAACTTACGGCTAATCTAGCAGGCATAGACGATAGAGCCAAACTTACGGCTAATCTAGCAGGCATAGACGATAGAGCCAAACTTACGGCTAATCTAGCAGGCATAGACGATAGAGCCAAACTTACGGCTAATCTAGCAGGCATAGACGATAGAGCCAAACTTACGGCTAATCTAGCAGGCATAGACGATAGAGCCAAACTTACGGCTAGTCTAGCAGGCATAGACGATAGAGCCAAACTTACGGCTAGTCTAGCAGGCATAGACGATAGAGTCAAACTTACGGCTAGTCTAGCAGGCATAGACGATAGAGCCAAACTTACGGCTAGTCTAGCAGGCATAGACGATAGAGCAATAGAGCTTTGCTATGCTTTAGAGATTTGATCCAAGTTTCGCTGTTTTTTCTCTAATTTTTTTAGTCCTAAGCAAGGCACACAACTATCAGAGGCTACCTAGTTTGCCTATGCCTAAGGCCGGCTCTGCCCATGTGTACCTATATACTATATAAAATCTATATCATTTAAAATAGACTTTTTAATTTTGTTTCTAGATATTTTGTCTTCGGAGAAAACACAAAATAGTCACAAAACTGCTTTTCCCGAGCCAAGAACGACTATTCAATAAAGAAACAAAAGGGGGAGAGTACCAGGAACATGACGAACGAAAGCCACGAAGAGAACGGGGGGCTTGAATAGCAGCGCGGGCCCGGTACGACCAAACACACTGGCAGACACAGGAGCAGACGACACGGAGTAAGGTTCTGCTCCTGGTGCATTTTTCGTCGGGCAAATTTTCCCCTTCTTCAGCACTTACAGGGCTATCATTAATCTACGGGAACCTTGTTGTGTCATATTTGATAACTTTTTTTTAACTAGTGAAGAAAGGCAGCCTACACATGTGTAATAAAAACAACAAATAGTGTATAAAGTGTTGCGTAAATATCACTGATAATCCTTTCACATCATAAACAACAACCTAGTAATGTAAATTATGCGCTAATTTAAACAGTATACCATATTCCCGTATTATCATTGAAGTAGGTGTGACTAGACCTCTTAGACATTTTCGAGTGTCTGAATATGCCTACAAGATTATTAACCGATTATTGAAGATTAAAGTGGGCAGCCCTCCTTGACCTGTTGCGTCAAAATTTCACAATGGACACTGTTTAAGAGACTGTAATGATTTGTATTTCCATTTTATGAACTATGATCATGGCAGAATCGATTAATGTAGTATAAAAGTTGTTACATCGATACACATAAGTATAATATAATAATTTGTAATAAACAACAACAAAATTATCTATTTCCACAGCGCAAGCAGGAAAGGACATTGAAAAATCCATGTGACATATTTTTATAACTGTCGTAAACGGATTAATAATAATAATAATAATAATAATAATGATCATAATAATAATAATGGCTTTTATATAGCGCTACTTTCATGCTTATAGCATGCTCAGAGCGCTATGGTCAAATCTCATTTGTTGACCAGTGAGGTATCTTTAGGCGCTCAGTAAACACAACTCTACTCGAGTTGGGTGTCGAACCTCGAGCCCCCATCATAGGTAGCATCATACTTGGCCTCTCGACCACGCTTCTCACGATTAATTATTTTATGAAAGTTAAAAAATCAGTAATAAGGTATTAATCGGTAACATTCTCATTCCACTTTCGTCAAAATGTTTGACTATTATGACCATTCAGAGCACCGTAACTTTATTTTTTTTTCTTCTCTTTCGCCCGTTTCCCTCCCCTAACCCATTCATTCCTGAGATCCAGGTCTCCCCCCACGTCTAGCCCACGGCGTGAAGGCCGATTTTTACGGCACACTATCAGCTAACGATCATATTTACGGAGACGGTGGCGAGGTCTCGGCTGTGGAACACCGCGAGGAAAACCTCACGCACTGAAACTAGGGCTTTGGCAAAGGCGGCTTAGGCTCCACACTCCCGAGCGGAAGTTTGAACGCGGTGACGACTGCTGCAGGCGAGTGATAACAACATGCTTTCAATGTGGAAGCTAAACAGGGAATGGGCCCTAGCTAGACGATGACCTCTTTATTAATAAAAATCTAATTACTTGTGAAATGTATTTTACCGTTCCGCTTTTACCGGGACACTGTCGCGGAGGTGACGTGGGCCACGATCTGTGGCTAAAAGTGAGGCGGTTCTCTGTTTTGATGGACTACGGTTAACGAGGGTGTCATGTGGCCAGCACAATAACCACGTCTTAATGACAGTCGCCTTTAATCGCCTGAAACTCATGGATCTATCAGGTTGTGTAAACTCAGGGGAATCTTAATTTAAAATGCTAGTCGTCACCGGGATTTGAATCCAAGACTGCTTGGTTCGGAAGTCGTGCTCTACCACCACGATCATTGTAGTTAAGTGACAAAACTCGATTATTGATATATATATATAAAGTTGAAAAGTAAGATGTACAATTATCAAACACTTTTCAACAATGTGAAATTTTTCTTTTAACCAATATGTGTGCTAAATAAAGGCCAGGGGGATAAAAAAATAAATAAACTCTTTTTAAGTTTGTTAGTGTTTGCATAAATAAACATTGCTGTCATGTACAAACTTATCCGCTATGGTTCAAAGGTTATGGGCTCAATAAATTTTTTTTTTTTCAAAGATCTGTAGACATTCTATGCTTTTTTTAGACCTTGATATTTTCTGTAACCATCAAAGTATAATCCTATTCCAGTCTTTTCTTTTTAAAACCGATGTAATTAGTCTACTTAAAGCTTGAAAACACCACAATGTGTAATAGCCAGGGACATATCTAGCCAGGGACATATCTAGCCAGGGACATATCTAGCCAAGGGCATGTCTAGCAAGGGACATGTCTAGCCAAGGACATATCTAGCCAAGGACATATCTAGCAAAGGACATATCTAGCCAGGGACATATCTAGCCAGGGACATATCTAGCCAAGGACATATCTAGCCAGGGACATATCTAGCCAGGGACATATCTAGCCAAGGACATATCTAGCCAAGGACATATCTAGCCAGGGACATATCTAGCCAAGGACATATCTAGCCAAGGACATATCTAGCCACGGACATATCTAGCCAGGGACATATCTAGCCAGGGACATATCTAGCCAGGGACATATCAAGCCAAGGACATATCTAGCCAAGGACATATCTAGCCAGGGACATATCTAGCCAAGGACATATCTAGCCAAGGACATATCTAGCCAGGGACATATCTAGCCAAGGACATATCTAGCCAAGGACATATCTAGCCAGGGACATATCTAGCCAGGGACATATCTAGCCAGGGACATATCTAGCCAGGGACATATCTAGCCAAGGACATATCTAGCCAAGGACATATCTAGCCAAGGACATATCTAGCCAAGGACATATCTAGCCAAGGACATGTCTAGCCAGGGACATATCTAGCCAAAAACATGTCTAGCCAGGGACATGTCTAGCCAGGGAAACATCTAGCCAAGGACATATCTAGCCAGGGACATATCTAGCCAGGGACATATCTAGCCAAGGACATGTCTAGCCAGGGACATATCTAGCCAAGGACATATCTAGCCAAGGACATGTCTAGCCAGGGACATGTCTAGCCAGGGACATGTCTAGCCAGGGACATATCTAGCCAAGGACATGTCTAGCCAGGGACATGTCTAGCCAGGGACATATCTAGCCAAGGACATATCTAGCCAGGGACATATCTAGCCAGGGACATATCTAGCCAGGGACATATCTAGCCAAGGACATATCTAGCCAGGGACATATCTAGCCAAGGACATGTCTAGCCAGGGACATATCTAGACAAGGACATGTCTAGCCAGGGACATATCTAGCCAAGGACATGTCTAGCCAGGGACATATCTAGCCAGTGACATATCTAGAAAAGGACATATCTAGCCAGGGACATATCTAGCCAAGGACATATCTAGCCAAGGACATGTCTAGCCAAGGACATATTTAGCCAGGGACATATCTAGCCAGGGACATATCTAGCCAGGGACATATCTAGCCAAGGACATGTCTAGCGAAGGACATATCTAGCCAAGGACATGTCTAGCCAGGGACATATCTAGCCAGGGACATATCTAGCCAAGGACATATCTAGCCAAGGACATGTCTAGCCAAGGACATATCTAGCCAGGGACATATCTAGCCAAGGACATGTCTAGCCAAGGACATATCTAGCCAAGGACATATCTAGCCAAGGACATGTCTAGCCAGGGACATATCTAGCCAAGGACATATCTAGCCAAGGACATATCTAGCCAGGGACATATCTAGCCAATGACATATCTAGCCAAGGACATATCTAGCCAAGGACATATCTAGCCAAGGACATGTCTAGCCAGTGACATATCTAGCCAAGGACATATCTAGCCAAGGACATGTCTAGCCATGGACATATCTAGCCAAGGACATATCTAGCCAGGGACATATCTAGCCAAGGACATGTCTAGCCAAGGACATATCTAGCCAAGGACATGTCTAGCCAGGGACATATCTAGCCAGGGACATATCTAGCCAAGGACATATCTAGCCAAGGACATGTCTAGCCAAGGACATATCTAGCCAGGGACATGTCTTGCCAGGGACATATCTAGCCAAGGACATATCTAGCCAAGGACATATCTAGCCAAGGACATATCTAGCCAAGGACATATCTAGCCAAGGACATATCTAGCCAAGGACATATCTAGCCAAGGACATATCTAGCCAAAGACATATCTAGTCAAGGACATGTCTAGCCAGGGACATATCTAGCCAAGGACATATCTAGCCAAGGACATATCTAGCCAGGGACATATCTAGCCAAGGACATATCTAGCCAAGGACATATCTAGCCAAGGACATATCTAGCCAGGGACATATCTAGCCAAGGACATATCTAGCCAAGGACATGTCTAGCCAGGGACATATCTAGCCAGGGACATATCTAGCCAGGGACATATCTAGCCAAGGACATGTCTAGCCAAGGACATATCTAGCCAAGGACATGTCTAGCCAGGGACATGTCTAGCCAGGGACATATATAGCCAGGGACATATCTAGCCAAGGACATATCTAGCCAAGGACATATCTAGCCAGGGACTTATCTAGCCAGGGACATATCTAGCCAAGGACATATCTAGCCAAGGACATATCTAGCCATGGACATGTCTAGCCAGGGACATATCTAGCCAAGGACATGTCTAGCCAGGGACATGTCTAGCCAGGGAAATATCTAGCCAAGGACATATCTAGCCAGGGACATATCTAGCCAGGGACATATCTAGCCAGGGACATATCTAGCCAAGGACATGTCTAGCCAGGGACATGTCTAGCCAGGGACATATCTAGCCAAGGACATGTCTAGCCAGGGACATGTCTAGCCAGGGACATATCTAGCCAAGGACATATCTAGCCAGGGACATATCTAGCCAGGGACATATCTAGCCAAGGACATATCTAGCCAAGGACATGTCTAGCCAGGGACATATCTAGCCAAGGACATGTCTAGCCAGGGACATATCTAGCCAGTGACATATCTAGCCAAGGACATATCTAGCCAGGGACATATCTAGCCAGGGACATATCTAGCCAGGGACATATCTAGCCAAGGACATATCTAGCCAAGGACATATCTAGCCAAGGACATGTCTAGCCAGGGACATATCTAGCTAAAGACATATCTAGCCAGGGACATATGTAGCCAAGGACATATCTAGCCAAGGACATGTCTAGCCAAGGACATATCTAGCCAAGGACATATCTAGCCAGGGACATATCTAGCCAGGGACATATCTAGCCAAGGACATATCTAGCCAGGGACATATCTAGCCAAGGACATATCTAGCCAGGGACATATCTAGCCAAGGACATATCTAGCCAAGGACATATCTAGCCAATGACATATCTAGCCAAGGACATATCAAGCCAGGGACATATCTAGCCAAGGACATATCTAGCCAAGGACATATCTAGCCAGGGACATATCTAGCCAAGGACATATCTAGCCAAGGACATATCTAGCCAAGGACATATCTAGCCAAGGACATATCTAGCCAGGGACATATCTAGCCAGGGACATACTAGCCAAGGACATATCTAGCCAAGGACATATCTAGCCAGGGACATATCTAGCCAGGGACATATCTAATATTAAATTCCTGACGAAATTCCAACGTGTTTATTTCCCCTTCCCCCTTTTTTTTTTCCTTTTAATTTCTCAAAGTTTAAGTCCTTCAGAAAATAAAAAAAAGATTACCCTATGGGTTATGTTATATTTAGTCAAGCCAGTAATGATATCTACCTCACAGTAACTTGACCACTACATGATAGTAAATGGACATCTCGATAAATATTGAAATACTTGATCTTTCTATACATTTTAGGTAGATATATAGTGTACAAGCACAGGTCTACGTAAGAAGAACTTGGTCAAAGAATCTTACTGATAGTTTCCGAAATCTAGTCAGTCCTGTGTTGGTGGAAAAATTACCGGTGCCTAAATTTTCAGTGCCTGAAATACCAGAAGATAAGCGTTCTGAAAGTTTCCATGGCACAGCGCCTGTCAGTTTTGATGATCTCATCTCGAAAATCTCTTTCAATAAGTGTAATAATCTCTAACTCAAACTACATTACTATGACGTCATTAAATAGACAGCTTAACTTTTAAAAAAAAAAAAATGTACAGGGTTCCGATGTCTATAAGTTAGCAGTGCACGGTTAGGATAGAGTTACGGTTCTGAGTTTGTAAAAACTATTTTGTTGATGGGAGACTTGAGTAACTTCTTGGCGTTCCGCGAGTCTTGCACTGCATTAGTTAGCACACATTGCTATGTTTAGTGTGTTGAAAGTAGAAGCATGCTAAGCCCTTTATAGGACAATGGGATACCTCCCCTCCTGACAGACAGACAGACAGACACACACGCAGGCGAGCACGCTATTTGGAGGAGAGAGACCTAATATCTAGATGACTTTATGTAAGTAATGTAGTTATGAATATTTGTGAATGACAGGACATGACTGTTACAAGTTACAACGTGACTCTTCTACTACGATTGATATAAATGATGACTTTGAAAATATGACTGATAGAATTGGACTGAGAAGGAGTTATCAGAAAAGCCAATTTACAAGTTATGACTGATATAAAAAGAAAGTTTTTAAACCTGGGTACTATAGTAGCTGAGTATTTTATTGTTGTTTTTTTGGTTAAAAAAAAATAGTACCGGTATCTAATCAATGTCCGTTTCCGTCAAGGACATACTGAGGACCACACTTTTTCAAGTGGCTGAGGTGAAAGCGCTTTGTATCCCCCTCCTCTTGGGTCTCATTAAAATTTGAGGAGAATGAATTGATGTCAAAGATTGCATGTCATTTATCAAAATATATTTGTACCAGTTTCTGGTTTTTGTTTGTTTGTTGTGTTTTGTTGTGCATTCCCACATGTTCTCTCCCTTGGAAACCTATAACAACAACACTTCCCGTTACAGGCACTTCTTGACTAAAACTTCATGTGAAATTATAGAAAATGTGACTGAAATCTAGGATAAGATAGTCGTCCTCTAGAAGTAGCACCAGAAATGACCCAAAGTAGGACTAAACTATAGCAGAATCCTTGCGTCCAAAACGTCCCTGAAACCTGGGCTTTGGACTTCGATCCAAACGGGTGATGATATGGCATCCGTTACGAGGGGCGGGAAGGAGAGAGAGAGATAGAGAAAAAAAAAAAAGACGCAAGGGGGGGGGTGGGCGTGGCTGAAGTAGGAACAAAGGGATGGGCGGAATCGCCGAGAGGATTGGAGGGGGGGGGGGTTGAGGGGTGGTGGGGGAAGGAAGGAATTAAGAAGGAAAGGGGAGAGTCCGGAGAGAGAGAGAAAGAAGAAAAAAAAAGAAGGGCGAGAAGTGCGGGGTGGAGGTGGGCGTTCAGCTTAGGAGAGACTGCACGCACAGGGCGATAGACGACGAGGAAACGGAGAGAGAGAGAGAGAAAGAAGAGAGAGAGAGAGAGAGAGATTGTGGTGAGGCACTACGCTGCGGATGCTGTTGACAGGATATTCCCTTGAGCTCCGCCGGCTGATTGGGGCTAATGAAGGCCTATGCCGGTCGTTTTCATCCCAGGCCTCGACCGGTCCTCGGTTCGATTCGAGTGTCCCCGCAGTTCGTGCTTGACTGATAGCCCGCGGCATCTCACGCGATTGGGCTACACTGGAACGAACGGATAATAGAAGGGATGGAGAGAAGGACGATGGAAGAGCGAGAGACAAAAATAGAAAAAGTGAATACAAGAGTGGATTTTTTCCCCCTGTTCAACTTTTGCTTTGGAGCACAACACAGACAAATTTAACGTGCCCTGGACCTCGTTAAACCGCCAACTTAAAGTGTATACATTCTCTCACCTTTATTACGAATATGAGTTCTGGTTAAAAGTAGACGTCGACATTACATACTGACTCGTTAGGCCGCCAGGCGTTGTCAACTTTTCTCGCCAGATATTGTTGGAATCAATTTTAATCTCATGAATATCTACTTTTGGCGAGTGGCGGCAAAGTGTCAAGTCGAAAAGTCGAACATATTTATAGTAAGGAAGAACTGTGTGTTTTAAGCGACGCCCCAAATGATGCATAAGAGACAAAGGCAGGAGAATGCACGAGACTGGGGTACAAGCATATCACTTTTGTTATATATATATACACATTAGCGCCCCAATCATCATTTCAAAAGTGAACCAATTTTCGTTTAGACCTTGACAGTGTAAATTAGTCTGTAAAGAACTTTTATAAGGCCTTTGCTTAACGAGGGAGTCATGAGGTCAGCACAAAGACCAGCCCCCCCCCCCATTTCCAAAGCTATTGTCAAGGCCCATTATAGAGTTGGCTGGACTCAGAAATGTCCTAAGAGTACTGATGTTTAAAATCCCAGTCTTCACGGAGACTCGAACTGAAACCGCGAAGCTTTCTGGTTTAGGCGCCAGTTACTCGCCTTCTCCTGTCAGTGATAACAGTTCCTCTGGAGCCAATATCTGAAGCTAGAAGTTTGACAGATTGTTAGAGGCTATTTGAGACGCATGCCATTGGAAGCATTTCGTAGGTAATTGAGTTTTTTTTAACTACTTGACTTCCGGTAAAAACAACTTTTAACTGACCTATACAAGTTGAAAATAACTAAGGATTACAGAGAGAGGGATATATATATATATATATATATATATATATATATATATATATTTAAAGTGAATAGGTCAGATGAAATAGGTTAACCAGAGATGATTTTTTTTTACGATGGCGTTGTGTGAGCAGACCAACACCAAAATGCCTACACTTTTCGCCTATGTGTTCATGGTATAATCGTACTGTCCACTCAATGGTAGCGTCTGCAATGGAATGTTTCATGACAACAAAAACTGGTCAGCGCGTGGACAGACTGTTCTCCCTGAAAAAAACAACAAAACATTATATATATATATATATATATATATATATATATATATATATAATATATATATATATATATATATATATATATATATATATATATATATATATATATATATATATATATATATATATATACATATAGTATAAAATAGATCTAATTGGAGAAACTAGATTTCTCGTTTCTATGCGTACATACTTATATAAAACAATAATATTTACAAAATAATAATAACAACAAAAACCCATCGCTTACTTCTAAACCAACAGATCAAATTAGTGAAATTAAAATGCCAGTAAAAAAAAATGTCTATCAACATTTGTACAACAAATTAACAGCCGACATCGTAACTTGTTCATCAGATTTGTTGACTCTCTGATGTCTTGCTAGGGAATGGTGTAAGAACGACAACTCCGAATCAGGGGGCATACCAAGGATTCAAGAGCTACGTCCATGCACAGTGTTCGATATTGACTTGTGTTTCTAGAGGTAGCGAATCGCCAACTACTGTGCAATGTTAGAGGAACTCTTTCTGTTCAGTAGTGTACCATGGGCGTAGCCAAGGGAGGTATTTAACCCCCCCGCTCCCGAAATGAAATCCCCCCGCAAGGGGGGGGGTCAGAATTTAGTGAATGGTTTTTTGCTTTGATTTTGTTTATTTTAGGTGAGATTTTAATACTAAACCATCACTTGCCCCAGCGCAGCCAAATATATATATATTTAAGTGTACACTATAAACGACCATGTCTAATATACTGTTCTTATAAACACATAATTTAAAGGCGTCCTTAAAATGATACCCTTTGTATTATTACTTTGGTAATATTTTGTATAATTAAAAAGATATATATATATATATTTGATTAATAAAGCCTCCTAAATTTAACATTTTATACGATTTTGTCACTTTGAATTAAGCTTTTTGTCTCAGAGCAAGGGGTTGGGGGGGGGGGTCAGATGTTCCCGGATGAAAGTCACAATAGAATGTACATACAAAACAAAAATATCTACACCTTTTGGCAATCTGGATGGTCACGTGGTAGTTAAGCTCCCCCCCCCCCGAGCTGCTGTTATGCAGTTTTGCCGATTTTGAGGTCATCGTCTCGCCCCCTTGTTGATGCTTAGCTTTCATTCATGGAGGGTCCTGGCCTACTTTAGCACATCTCTCCCTTCTAATATGTCCTGGGGTTTACGTCTCGAGGCTCGGGCTTTTAATTGTTATAGATTTGCCTCTACGTCATCAAGCCTCATGTAACAACGTGTAACATGTAACGTCATCAAGCCTCATGTAATATGTGTAACATGTAACGTCATCAAGCCTCATGTAATATGTGTAACATGTAACGTCATCAAGCCTCATGTAACACGTGCAACATGTAACGTTAGTAGTATGTACAGCATGTGACATCTTACGCAATATGTAGCGAAATTCGCAACGCATGTAATATGGAACACACGTAACGCACGTAATATGAAGATAACATGAAATGACTTCATTCAGAGTCTTATGAAAGAGAGCAGATAGGTTCTCAGGTTCTCAGGTTCATAGGTTCAATGAAACATCATGAAATCGAAACTCGTGTTTAGTGAACTCGTATTTAGTGAACTCGTGTCTATACATCGAACACGCTGTTATCTTGAACTGATCCGTTTGTCCTGGTGAGGAAAATGTTCATAGACACCCCTCTCCCTCTCAAAACGCCCCCTCTTTCCTCCATTACCAGCTTCCTCTATCCTCTTTCACTGATTCTTACTTTTTTTTTTACTCACCAAGCTCTCGTACTCAGATCTTTTATACTAAAGAGTGAGACTTTTTTTTTGTTATCTTTCTCTCTCCCCCTCCTCCTCCTCTCTTTCTCTCTCCCCCTCCTCCTCCTCTCTTTCTCTCTCCCCCTCCTCCTCCTCTCTTTCTCTCTCCCCCTCCTCCTCCTCTCTTTCTCTCTTCCCCTCCTCCTCCTCTCTTTCTCTCTCCCCCTCCTCCTCCTCTCTTTCTCTCTTCCCCTCCTCCTCCTCTCTTTCTCTCTCCCCCTCCTCCTCCTCTCTTTCTCTCTCCTTCCTATTTTCGGGTGATCGATTCTACACTCGCTAGAGATTAGCCTCCGGATTCTTTCTTTTCTGTTTTTTTTTTTTATCCTCCCTCTCTCGTTTGGTGTGTGTCAGAGAGAGAAAGATCGTGCGCGCGTGAGTATAAATGTGTGTGTGTGTGTCTCTCGAGACTTCATGGTTTAAATTTTTAATGGCCAGTTTTTACCCAGAACTCTGTGTGGGCTCTCTTTTTTTTTTCTTTTTGTCTCTTTCCCTCTCTTTTCTCTTTTAGTTCAATAAAATTGAATGTCGGAAGATAGAGGTTGGTGGTGTTCTGTTGGTAGAGAAGTATCTGTTGTCTTCGTGAAACTATATTTCACTTTGGCATCTTCTTAAATCTACGAGACTAGTAACTAGAGTCCTAGATGTGGTTACTCGGTTCTTACCGGTTGTTAAAATGTTTTACATGTTTCGGATGTTCCTTCAGATTTGAAGATAATCTATTTCTTAGTTCGAACCTTTTGCAAGACGGCGGGGAATAGCAGGGGCAGGGTCTTGCCTCTCTAGTCTTGTCTCTCTAGTCTTGTCTCTCTAGTCTTGCCTCTCTAGTCTTGCCTCTAGTCTTGCCTCTCTTGTCTCTCGAGTCTTGTCTCTCTAGTCTTGCCTCTCTAGTCTTGCCTCTAGTCTTGTCTCTCTAGACTTGTCTCTCTAGACTTGCCTCTCTAGTCTTGCCTCTAGCCTTGTCTCTCTAGTCTTGTCTCTCTAGTCTTGCCTCTCTAGTCTTGCCTTTCTAGTCTTGCCTCTCTAGTCTTGTCTCTCTAGTCTTGTCTCTCTAGTCTTGTCTCTCTAGTCTTGCCTCTCTAGTCTTGCCTCTCTAGTCTTGCTTCTAGTCTTGCCTCTCTAGTCTTGCCTCTCTGGTCTTGCCTAGTCTTGCATCTCTGGTCTTGCCTCTAGTCTTGTCTCTCTAGTCTTGCCTCTCTAGTCTTGCCTCTCTGGTCTTGTCTCTCTAGTCTTGTCTCTCTAGTCTTGTCTCTCTAGTCTTGCCTCTCTAGTCTTGCCTCTCTAGTCTTGCTTCTAGTCTTGCCTCTCTAGTCTTGCCTCTCTGGTCTTGCCTAGTCTTGCCTCTCTGGTCTTGCCTCTAGTCTTGTCTCTCTAGTCTTGCCTCTCTGGTCTTGCCTAGTCTTGCCTCTCTGGTCTTGCCTCTAGTCTTGTCACTCTAGTCTTGCCTCTCTGGTCTTGCCTCTAGTCTTGTCTCTCTAGTCTTGCCTCTCTAGTCTTGCCTCTCTGGTCTTGCCTCTAGTCGTCTCTCTAGTCTTGCCTCTAGTCTTGCCTCTCTAGTCTTGCCTCTAGTCTTGCCTCTCTAGTCTTGCCTCTAGTCTTGTCTCTCTAGTCTTGCCTCTCTAGTCTTGCCTCTAGTCTTGCCTCTCTAGTCTTGCCTCTCTAGTCTTGCCTCTCTAGTTTTGCCTCTCTAGTCTTGCCTCTATTCTTGCCTCTCTAGTCTTACCTCTCTAGTCTTGCCTCTCTGGTCTTGCCTCTCAAGTCTTGCCTCTCTAGTCTTGCCTCTCTAATCTTGCCTCTCTGGTCTTGCCTCTCTAGTCTTGCCTCTAGTCTTGCCTCTCTAGTCTTGCCTCTCTTGTCTTGCCTCTCTGGTCTTGCCTCTATAGTCTTGCCCCTCTAGTCTTGCCTCTCTAGTCTTGCATCTCTAATCTTGCCTCTCTGGTCTTGCCTCTCTGGTCTTGCCTCTAGTCTTGTCTCTCTAGTTTTGCCTCTCTAGTCTTGCCTCTATTCTTGCCTCTCTAGTCTTACCTCTCTAGTCTTGCCTCTCTAGTCTTGTCTCTCTAGTCTTGCCTCTCTAGTCTTGCCTCTCTAGTCTTGCCTCTCTAGTCTTGCTTCTAGTCTTGCCTCTCTAGTCTTGCCTCTCTAGTCTTGCCTCTCTAGTCTTGCCTCTAGTCTTGCCTCTCTAGTCTTGCCTCTAGTCTTGTCTCTCTAGTCTTGCCTCTCTAGTCTTGCCTCTAGTCTTGCCTCTCTAGTCTTGCCTCTCTAGTCTTGCCTCTCTAGTTTTGCCTCTCTAGTCTTGCCTCTATTCTTGCCTCTCTAGTCTTACCTCTCTAGTCTTGCCTCTCTGGTCTTGCCTCTCAAGTCTTGCCTCTCTAGTCTTGCCTCTCTAATCTTGCCTCTCTTGTCTTGCCTCTCTAGTCTTGCCTCTAGTCTTGCCTCTCTAGTCTTGCCTCTCTAATCTTGCCTCTATAGTCTTGCCCCTCTAGTCTTGCCTCTCTAGTCTTGCATCTCTAATCTTGCCTCTCTGGTCTTGCCTCTCTGGTCTTGCCTCTAGTCTTGTCTCTCTAGTTTTGCCTCTCTAGTCTTGCCTCTATTCTTGCCTCTCTAGTCTTACCTCTCTAGTCTTGCCTCTCTGGTCTTGCCCCTCTAGTCTTGCCTCTCTAGTCTTGCATCTCTAATCTTGCCTCTCTGGTCTTGCCTCTCTGGTCTTGCCTCTAGTCTTGTCTCTCTAGTCTTGCCTCTCTTGTCTTGCCTCTCTGGTCTTGTCTCTCTAGTCTTGTCTCTCTAGTCTTGTCTCTCTAGTCTTGTCTCTCTAGTCTTGCCTCTCTAGTCTTGCCTCTCTAGTCTTGCTTCTAGTCTTGCCTCTCTAGTCTTGCCTCTCTGGTCTTGCCTAGTCTTGCCTCTCTGGTCTTGTCTCTAGTCTTGTCTCTCTAGTCTTGCCTCTCTAGTCTTGCATCTCTAGTCTTGTCTCTAGTCTTGTCTCTCTAGTCTTGCCTCTCTAGTCTTGCCTCTAGTCTTGCCTCTCTAGTCTTGCCTCTAGTCTTGTCTCTCTAGTCTTGCCTCTCTAGTCTTGCCTCTAGTCTTGCCTCTCTAGTCTTGCCTCTCTAGTTTTGCCTCTCTAGTCTTGCCTCTATTCTTGCCTCTCTAGTCTAACCTCTCTAGTCTTGCCTCTCTGGTCTTGCCTCTCAAGTCTTGCCTCTCTAGTCTTGCCTCTCTAATCTTGCCTCTCTGGTCTTGCCTCTCTAGTCTTGCCTTTCTAGTCTTGCCTCTAGTCTTGCCTCTCTAGTCTTGCCTCTCTAGTCTTGCCTCTCTAATCTTGCCTCTCTGGTCTTGCCTCTCTAGTCTTGCCCCTCTAGTCTTGCCTCTCTAGTCTTGCCTCTCTAATCTTGCCTCTCTGGTCTTGCCTCTCTGGTCTTGCCTCTCTAGTCTTGCCTCTCTAGTCTTGCCTCTCTAGTCTTGTCTCTCTAGTCTTGCTTTTTACCATCTAATGTTCTGCGGAACGTAAGGATATTTTCTGATTAAGTTCGCCAACCCTACAGACTCTAGGCAACATCTCAGTACACAGCCTGCAATCATTTATAACCTCACACACATGCACACACTAACCCCACACATACACACACTAACCCCCCCCCCCACACACACACATACTAACCCCACTGGACCAAGTAAAAAAACAACGTTTGGGATACAAACAAACAAACAAAGGTATCAAGCCCAGGGATGGATTTAAAGGCCGACAGGCGCCTCCACAATGCAGAAAAAACAAGGTTACAAAGACAGTTTGTGTGGAAACACAAACTCAAAATCGGCTCCCGAAGTGGTCCACCCAGGCAGGCTTCAATATTTTCAGAAAGAACATCCAAATGAAATGACAATTAATATAAATGAGAGGTAAGAATGGAGAAAGAAGGTTAACAGATCTTGTGTAGTTCCCCAATGGTGCTGCAGATCAAAGGATAGGTAAAAGTGAATGCAAAGTTAGATGTGAACCTGGCCTAACTAGTCCCCCTTTTAGACCTTGTGGTCTATAGGGCAGATGATGTTAAGTTCATGTTTTTGTGGCCTACGGTTAACGTGGGTGTCATGTAGCCAGCACAACGACCAATCGCCTTTACTTTTTCCCAACTAATGTCAGGTACCCATTAGAGCTGAGTTGACTCAGAGGCGCCCAAAGATTCCAAAGTTGAAATCACAAAGAGATCACAGCTTGCTAACCAAATCAATTAAATATCTGTATCTTTAAAAATTGTTATTGATATTTTAACCGATCTTTATATAATGTCGTTCCCTGTTGGTGTGGGGGAGGGGAATACCTCTACTGCCTTTCCCACCTCCCAGTCTTCACCAGGATTCGAACCCGGGACCCCCGGTTCGGAAGCCAATCGCTTTACCGCTCAGCCACCGCGCCTCCCCTAACCTAAATGAGGTCTTATAATTGATCTAATTGTTTAGAAAAGGCTCAATTTCTTATTCGAATCCTCGGATTCGGATTGCATGTACTGCCCTCCCCACTCTAGCCCTCTGAGTGCTGGAGGTGGGGGGCGGTCCTATTTTTGTTGAGAATCATAGTTTGTGAACAAAATTAGTTGAATATCTATATTATATAAACTACGTATTGATATGTGACCCATTATATATTATGTCGTACCATACTCTAATCTCAAATTGTATCATTAGTAAATTTAAATGAAAAAGGGTTGTACCAGGTGGGAAGGGCGATACATGCAATCGCATTTCCCCCCTTCGGACAAATCAATACTTTTTCTTTTTGTATTATAGTTAAGAAATTACAAAATTTAAAAAATCTGTCACTAATATAATTTATATATACTATAAATTAAATTCTTATATCGAGTCGTCCCACCCCTATTCTTTAATGCCAAATGCAATCTTTAGCAGAAATTATTGAAGGAGCGAGGATAAATCGTTTTCACTCTACCGCCCCTCCCATTTCCAGACAGAGTTTATGTAATTTCACATGAATTTATCATAATTATTTTAAGAAAGACTTCGCATTGGAAAAGTTCGAATTCAAACGAAATTTGTCAGTATAAAAGTCATGATTGAGATGAATTCTAAACTCAAATAATGATTTCATAGTCGCCTTTTCCCAACATTTACTCAATCTGATATTTTTCTAGTTAAATAAATTTGGGAATATAACTCACAATTTACACTACAATAATCATAAGTACTATTTATCGAATAATTTTTTTTGTCGGCGGCGATCCTCAAAGCAAAAATCTAACTATGTGGGGTATCCTATCTTTTCAAGGAACAAATCAGTTTTATTTGCAATGTATTATGGGCCTATAAATTTATATTAGAATATTTTTCAAGTACAACATTATTCGAAAGGTCCTTTTTAATAGTATGAATAATGAGCTTTAGGTCAGGAGAATGCATTTCTGCAGTGAAGAATGAAAAAAAACGCTTTTGGCGTCGGGGCTTCGCCCCGAACTCCATTGATGAATAATGAGCTGCAGATGTCAGGAGAATGCGTTTCTACAGTGAAAAAAGCAAGAAAACGCTTTTGTCGTTGGGCTTCGCCCCGAACACCACAAGAGAACATTATAGCGCTGCCCCAGTTGTTTTGTTTTTCGCCGAAGGTTGAGAAATATGTATATATATATATATATATATATATATATATATATATATATATATATATATATATATGTTTGTGTGTGTGTGTGTGCGACGTCACGAAATGTCGTAGAAACTGTTAGCATAATGTATATTCTTATCTTAGTTTTGTATGGACTGTCTGTCCGTCCGTCCGTCTCGTTTAGATCTCGTAAACTATACAAAAATATTGAAAATTCGACCTCATGATATTTAGATAATTAAAAGTTCGGATGCCACGGCTTTTTTCTTTTCTGAAAGTGAAACTTTTTAAATTGTTGAAATTAACTGTGTAAGCAGTTTTTGTCATAAAATTAAACCATTTTTACAGCTATTCACTATTAATAGTACAAAAAAAAACACGGGAGTCTAAGGGGGATGACCATATACCATACTTTTAACACATTTATGCAAACAGTTTTAGAAACACAAACTGTCTTTGTAACCTTGTTTTGTTTAACATTATGAGTCCTTGCTCCGTCCTAACGCAGGGCAAAACACCTAGTAGTTATATAAGTGTCCGTAAAGCCATTAAGATACACGCATAATAAGCAAAAAAAAAAACACATTTGATCCTAATTCGTTACAGTTACAATGACCTGTAAGCCCCTAGAGTCCCAACCGTTTTCACATTGAGTGTAATTACAAAACGAAATCTATAATTCTGTTAGCTTCTTACGACATGTGTCCTCGGGGCGTTTCTGGTGTGTCGTTAGCCCATGTCTGGATAATCAACCCATACATCAAGTTTTTTTTTTTTTTAAATAGCTTGACTGTACTTGTCATGGCTATCTAACGCAGGTGGTTGGCGAGAAAAACACCGCAATTAGGATGGGTGGTTGGTGACCATGACGAGCTGGTGGTGTGGGAGGGGGGAGAGTTTAAATCCTCCCTATTAAGATATTTTTGTTTTGCGAAGCGTTTAATGTCCAGATCGCAAGGTGTAGACTATATTTTCGCTGGTCTCTTGTTCCCCCCAGGTGCGGAAGCGATCAGCCGCGGGCTCCTAGCAATCTAAGGAAATTCGAACAGGGTGACCTGTCAAGGGGTCTCGCGACCAGAGGCGTCACAGGTGGACAGAATGAGCGATTAGTGACCGCTAGAGCGGGCGTTGAGGTGGGCCGGGGAGGGGCGCATTTTCTTCGCTTTATGAGGTGACCAAATCTCCCAGCGTGATTCGGGGAAAGACTTGAATAGAGGGGGTAGAGGTGGATTAGTCGCTTGACCAAGTGTTTTCTACCGGCGCACACTGAATGAGAAATCACTAGGGGGTTAAACTGTTTTGAAACTGACCAGGGCCGGAGGATAACCAGAAGGCATGTTTGTGGAGAAGTTATGTCCCTTTAGTTTTCTTGTACTTTGTGTGTGTGGGTGTGTTGGTTCGCACGTTTAAAAGAGGATCAAAGAGAGTGTGTGAGAGAGAGAGAGAGAGAGAGAGAGAAAGAGATGGCAAGAGTGATAAGAAAGATAAAGACAGAGATAAGAGAGAAAGAAAAAAAAATATTATCTTATCTTAGAGAATAGAGACTTTACTTAAAAAGAAAAGAAGATAATTACATCCTACGCATTTCATGTGCCAATCTAGTCGTGCTTGTTAAATTGTTAATCAATGACTTAAACTCTGCTTAGTCGTTGGTTTTCCTGGCTGATTCGGGCAACCCATTCCATTCTCTAATGGCACTAGGGAAGAAGGAGCACTTGTAGGAATTTGTCCTAGCATATGAAATAAGAAATGTGCCTATCTATCTTTGTGTCTTTCTGAATATTTTATTGGGTTTTGTTTTTCTATTTGTAAATTATGGTTAAGTGTTATGTGTGTTAATATGTACTTTACTTGTTATTCTTCTGCCTCTAAATTTAGTGATTTTACTTATGGTGTTACTCTATCAAATCGGAATATCCTGCTTTATTTTGTATTTGCTCTAGTTTAACTATGTTTTTTTTAGTTGAGAAATCCCAAACAGAGGATGCATATTCTAATATTGGATCATGCTTGTAGGTTAATTTTGGAAGTCCTATATAGGTTCATGCTGGTAGGTTCATGCTGGAAGTCCTATATAGGTTCATGCTGGTAGGCTCATGCTTAAAGTCCTATATAGGTACATGCTGGTAGGCTCATGCTAAAAGTCCTATATAGGTTCATGCTGGTAGGCTCATGCTAAAAGTCCTTTATAGGTTCATGCTGGTAGGTTCATGCTGGTAGGTTCATGCTGGAAGTTTTATACAGGTTCATGCTGGAAGTCCTTTATAGGTTCATGCTGGTAGGTTCATGCTGGAAGTCCTATATAGGCTCATGCTGGTAGGCTCATGCTTAAATTCCTATATAGGCTCATGCTGGTAGGCTCATGCTAAAAGTCCTATATAGGTTCATGCTGGTAGGTCTATGCTGGTAGGTTCATGCTGGAAGTCTTATATAGGTTCATGCTGGATGTCCTATATAGGTTCATGCTAGTAGGTTCATGCTGAAAGTCCTATATAGGTTCATGCTGGTAGGTTCATGCTGGAAGTCCTATATAGGCTCATGCTGGTAGGTTCATGCTGGAAGTCCTATATAGGCTCATGCTGGCAGGTTCATGCTGGAAGTCCTATATAGGCTTATGCTGGTAGGTTCATGCTGGAAGTCCTATATAGGCTCATGCTGGTAGGTTCATGCTGAAAGTCATATATAGGTTCATGCAGGTAGGTTCATGCTGGAAGTCCTATATAGGCTCATGCTGGTAGGTTCATGCTGGAAGTACTATATAGGCTCATGCTGGTAGGCTCATGCTGGTAGGTTCATGCTGAAAGTCCTATATAGGTTCATGCTGGTAGGTTCATGCTGGTAGGTTCATTCTGGAAGTCCTATATAGGCTCATGCTGGTAGCTTCATGCTAAAAGTCCTATATATGCTCATGCTGATAGTTTCATCCTGAAAGTCCTATATAGGCTCATGCTGGTAAGTTCATACTGGTAGGTTCATGCTGGTAGGTTTATGCTGGTAGGTTCATTCTGAAAGTCCTATATAGGCTCATGCTGGTAGGTTCATGCTCGAAGTCCTATATAGGCTCATGCTGGTAGCTTCATGCTGGTAGGTTCATGCATGTTGGTTCATGCTGGTAGGCTCATGTTGGTAGGTTCATGCTGAAAGTCCCATATAGGCTCATGCTGGTAGGTTTATGCTGGTAGGTTCATGCTGGTAGGTTCATGCTGGAAGTCCTATATAGGTTCATGCTGGTAGGTTCATGCTGAAAGTCCTATATAGGCTCATGCTGGCAGGTTCATGCTGGAAGTCCTATATAGGCTCATGCTGGTAGGTGTATAGATTTATGCTTGCAGGCCTGTATCTTTATACTTTGCGTTAATTCTTGGTAGCCCTAGATGTTATTAGCGCTGTCAAGCAGACTACAAACTCTTCTCTTCCCGCCCTATTCCAACCACTGTTTGCATTGTCCTCTCTGATGTATGTTGAATGATGTTGTATGTTGAGTGATGATAAAAATGAGGCAGTATATTTAGCATGATGACTTTTGATAAAGATGACCTTGTATGTTGAGCGTCGCTCAAAGATGACGTTGTGTGTAAAGAGTTGATATAGATGATAATGCATGTTAATTATGGAGTTGATGCTGTTGTTATGTGTTGATGGAATTGGTAACACAACAAAATGAAACAGTTGCATTCTTTGACCTATGAACCTTCTGGATATGTCTGGACCAACTGTAATGCGGCACTATGTATTGGTTGAAGGAACAGATCTGCTAGAAGATATCGCAGCTCATGTTATCAACCAGACTATTGAACCACCTCGATCAGTGGTCCTCGTTACTTTTCAATCTGGGGCTATTTGAATTTCCAACATTTGTGTCACTGGGCGCATCAACTCAGTAAAAACGATCCTTTACGGCTTCATTGGGTGTGGGCTGAAATTTAGAAGGGTCGGATAGTACCGCGCCAAGGGTCAGATTTAAACCGCGGGCCGTATCTTGAGCAACACTGACATAGAATCTGAAATTTAGAAGGGTCGGATAGTACCGCGCCAAGGATCAGATTTAATCCGCGGGCCGTATCTTGAGCAACACTGACTTAGAATCTGATTAGACATAATCGAGTTTTATTTCAATTGTCGTCTGCTATATTGGAATGTTGTTTTTAATGTCGCAGAAGCTGCTTAGATATTTGCACAGAGGCGTCGACAAATATACGCGTGATATGGAAGCCGACCATTCCCTCGGGAATCGCCTTATCATAAACTTGATTGGTAGGATGTTAACAGAGATCTATATAAAAAGAAATAGAAAATGCCATGCGGAAATAAAACAAAAGACTTAATCACGAAGAGTTCTAGGGCTTTTTTTTTTTTTTTTTTTTTTTAAATCGAACTTACAAGATTACAAATACGTTTAAGATTTTTTTTTTAAAGTAAGGGACACAACCAATAAAAACTCGTTTGCTTTACTTGAAACTTTGTTATCGAACCTTAATTCACATTTTAGGCCGTAGCATCGACATTGTTTTATTGTTTGTTGTTTGTTGTTTATTGTTTGTTTTTTGTTGTTTTTGCTTTATTTTGTTGTTGTTGTTGTTTGTTTTTTACATGGGGAAAGCATTGCTGATAAACTGATATCTTTCCCCCCCCCCTTTTTTTTTTTTTCATTTTTTTGTTTTGTTTGAAATGTATTTATCTTAGTACCGTCAAGTTTAGTTTGGTTAGTCTATTTGCTTGTGGAGACTGGATCATGAGAGTTCGCATTGAAGTCACACAACTGTAAGAAATACAATAAAATGCATTTAACAAGCGATCACGGTGACATTCACAATTATACTCCCTCCCTCCCCCCTTTCCCAAGTGATAGGATCATAGTGTATTGAGAAAGCTAAAAGCATGACATTGTGCTAAATAAAAATTGCTAAAATGATACCTAACCATGCAGATTTTTTTTTATACAGCGCTACTTTCATGCTTCTAGCATGCTCAGAGTGCTTATAGTCCAATCTCTTTTGTGAACCAGTGTGTGTGTGTGTGGGGGGGGGTAGTGGGTATCCGCCTTAAGGCGCTCAGTAAACACAACTCTGCTCGAGTCGAACCTCAAGTTCCCTTCATAGGTAGCCAAGCCTAGTTCAAGCGTTCTTAGCCTCTTGACCACGCTTCCCACTTATTATTATTATTAGTCTTGGTCTATAACAAAATAATGTATACACTTACACTTAAATATAATCTTTGTTTTTGTTTAAAAAAAAGAGAATGTTTTATATTCTTATGGTTTCTATCTTTGGCTAATAAAGTAAGTTTAAAAAAAAAAGATTCATACATATTTGAAGACATCGTTGTATTTCTAGGTAAAGAAACAAAAAGAATGAATTGTAATTTTTGTGCTAAAACAAACAGGACACAAAAGCAAGAGAGTATTGTTAACGCGTCCAGTGTTCCTAAAACTATGTTCCTATAACTTTTGTGGGGCGGTTGGGGGGAGGGGGGTGGGGAGAAGGTTTCCGTGCTGTCTTTTCAAAAGCAATATTTAAAAAAAAAAAGTTGCTGAGTCTGAATTCGAACTCGAGGTCTTGATCCTACATGGTGAAAAGCCGACACGCTAGCCACTGAACTATACAAGTACTTATAAAAATTAAATGTTTTGTTAGTTTCAAATATTTAGTCAACGACCTAATTCTCTACACAATGTTTATCTCCCCTTGCAGGTACAAAGTTAATTAGTTAGTTACGACTAATTAATAAAATAATTGGTCTTTTTTTTTCGAATGGTTCGTGTGTTGTCATCAACAATGAATAATTGAGCAAAGTTTCAACTTGATTCGACAATGGGAAGTGGGAGAAACAACGTTATTTAAATTTTAGCTCCAGACAGACAGACAGACAGACAGAAAGACGGAGTTGATATAATTTCAAGGAATAAAAAAACAACAACATACAAATTTAAAAAATGCAAAAGACAGACCGTTTAGCACTTAAGTCTGTTTATGCAAATTATTTCCATTCTCGTGAATGTAAATAAATAAATAAATAAATAAAACAGTCACTATCTTAACCCGTAAAAAATAATATAATTCAAATGTTTGCACTCTTGATTAGTTGAATGAATTGAATAACCTATATTTAGATTGAATAACCTATATTTAGATTCGAAAGTTGTCAGAATAATAAACACCCCCCCCACACACACACACCCACTCACCCTACTTGTAATAGTATAAACCTTATGAATAGAAAAAATAAAAAAATAAATACCCATTGGACGATCTTTATTGTCAATGTTACGTAATACAGTTGTTAAAACTTACTTTTTTTTTGTTTTTTTTTAAATCGTAAGATTCTGTTTCATAGACAGGAATTTATAATTTGAAAATAACGAATTTAACTTAATGCGTGCTCATAGAACTGTTTCATAAGCCATAATTCTCGAATGACTAAAGGGAGGGAAAACAATTTCGTATCAGTATTATACACATATAGATTTTATCTCAGTTATCTCCCGTAGCATACGCTAGGCGTGACTTTCCACTATTGCCAAATCTATAAATACAATGGTGTTTTCCCGAAGGGAGTCCCTTAATTCTTAAATGACGTAAGGTGTTTAAAAGGAAGTGTGTAACATTTAAGCTGCTAGGTTTCTCGAAATATTTCTGAGTTTTTATGGGTAATAAACATATTTACAAGCATATTCGGAAGAAAAAAAGGTATAAATAACACTAACTATGACGAACTACCCAAAGAAATTGCAACCAGAGAGTCATTTATTTTTATTTTTTATTTTTGTGAGAACCAGAAGTCTAAATACTAGACTAAAGACTCACGTTATGGGACATGAACATTTATCAAAGTAATGAAATAATTAATTGTTACAATTATTCTTTAATTATTATTTATCAATTTTACCAGTCTAAAAATGGTATTTTATACATGTATTAGCTAGAGCTCTGGGACTACACGAGAAAAGATAACGAGACTAGACGCAAAAATAAAGCCGTGAGGGTTATCATAAGTGATTTTTTTTTCAACTAACTAAATACTATTATTGAAGTAGGCCTATCCAATATATCTACATATGCCTACATTGTTTGGCTTTAATGCACGAATTGTAAGACAAATTTCCTTATGGATAATAAAGATTATATATAAATATTTACTACTAGAAATCGGCGAACTCGCTAAAATTACACTTAGATCTACATTGGAGGTTTAGAATGGCAATTACACATTTCAGATAACACACATAACAGTGTAAAGATTTTTTTTAAAATTTAATCTGGGTTTTTCTGGGTATTTACTTGGTAAAAGCCTAAAAAACTAGTGCTATCATGGAAGTGACGAGTCGCTCATTTGCATACAGAGGGCAACTTGGTTCATTCAAAGCAACACAGAAAGGAACTCTATGTTTTATTCTATATATTCGTTCTTGATAAAGGATGTTAAATTTTAAATATTTTGTGCGATATGGCTAGCGAAGGGCCCAGGAGACATGGGCACATCAAACTACGTCTGACAGGTTAGAATTAATATTTGTGTTTATTAAGAAGGGATCAAAAGACTCGACACCAATATTATAACACAACAGAAATATTCCGAATACTCGTCTTTACGAGTGACTAACATTTTGAGAGTTAAAAATGGCTGCCACTACGAAACTGCCTAAATATCTCCAGTTATTTGGACTAAGAGTGTCTAAGACTAAAAGCTCTGAAATTAAAGTTAAATACTATACACTCTATACTACGTCTAGAAGATCTAGATTGATCTTTATTCTATTTCTAGCTATTAGATATTAGTATTAGTCAGTCTAGATCTAAAATCTATACTGATAATACTGTCTATAGTGACTATAATAGTACTAATAGCTAGAAACAGAATAAAGATCAATCTAGTCACTATACTCTATAGTCTATAGTAATAGTCATATAAATTATAATTATACTTCATATAGTAGACTAAGACAAATCTATAATCTACTTTTCTAGAGTCTAGAATCTATTATCTAGTGATGTGACTATTGTCACTATTGTGACTAGTTGGAACTAGTCAAGATATAGAATCTAGAATAGAATTGAATTAAACAGATCTATTTCTAATACTCAAGTCTCAACTAATAGTGATAGTGATAATACTATACTAGAGATTTTAGAGTCAAAGTGACTAAAGTCTAATAATATAATACAATAAAAATACTGTAGAATTATAGTATAGGAAACTAGATATCTGAAAAAGATCAATGCTTAAAATGATTATGATAGTAGATTCTAGAAGAAGATGATTAAATGAACTTATCAGTTTTGGACCAGATCTGGTTGTAAAGATGTGATGTAAGGATTTAATGTGTATCTAGTTTCCTTACAATCACTAACATGAATAGATTTTATTCCTGGAATTTTAATGCAAGCCAAATGCTTCTAAAGCTAAATGGATCATCATGATGATCAACCGCTTTTCTGACTGAATTCTAAAGTACCGAAGCAAATCTTATTATACAGTCAAGTTACACCATCCACTTATTAGGACCAAAAAGATTTTACCTCGATGTAGTTCAGTTAACTGGATTCCAATGTAATTTCAGAGTCTGTTAAAAGTGCCAGTATTGCTTTAATCTTCCCAGGACATCCATAGGGTTAAAGATAATGTTTTATAGTTTTGTTGCCTTGCTTTATAAAATTTGGTTGAGAAATTCATGGTAGTTCTAGATCTTGATGACATCAGCTTTTAGTTTTAGTGGTGCTACTCAGGTTTCATGGACTCACATTTTTTTCAGATCAGGGAGTGTAGTACTGCCAATCTGTGCATCTAGTCTATGTTTAAAAATAATTTGTGAGCCTATTTTAATTTAAATAAGAAGTTAACAAAAAAAAGACAAAACTGTCTGCTTTTGAGTATTAACTAGCAGGAATCTCTAAGGATGAAAACAGAAATAAGATTAAAACCATGTAGTTGCTAGTCATGCATGACGGCAATGTATTTCTCAATAACTTATGGTTTCCTCTATCTTCGTATTTAGAATGAGTTGGGACATAAAGGACATGGTTTCCTTCTTCTTTTTTTTTTCTTCTTCTTTGTTCTCATTTTACATGACGGAAGGTTCAGATATCCTATATCTGAGATGAACCGCGCAGTGGTTTCCAGATCAGGCCATTCTCCGTATGGTTTCCTTTAAATTTAACACAGCTTGGGTGATGTGAGGAAAATGGTTTACAAGTTATGTCCGAGAATCTAGAAAGTCTGTTAAAAAGCTAATATAGATCTTTTATAATATAAAGTCTCTAATTAACAGATATAACTAGCTTAACATTTGGAAATGTATAGGATGTAAAAATATTAGTTTTTGAAAGAAAGATAAGTTAGTAAATATGCACCATAATTATATGTATGCAATATATATAATATATAGATATATATATATGCAAGTTACAAAAGTCGTCAATCACATTTCTTTAAATTGTGCATGAAGTAAATATTTATGTTTTCTATGATTGTGGATTTTCATGAAAGTTATTATTATAAAATTATTAGATTCTAAGATTTCCTGAGCAAGGGGAAGTACTTAAGTCTGAGCCAGAGGCTGGAAAAGTGTGAGGAGCCAAGTTAGACACATTGAAAGTTAAACCTAATGATTGCAGATCATTAAACCTAATGATTGCAGACAGTTAAACCTAATGATTGCAGACAGTTAAACCTAATGATTGCAGATCATTAAATCTAATGATTGCAGACAGTTAAACCTAATGATTATGGATGTTTAAAGACAAATTTAAATACAGAAAGTTAACACAATTAACACATTGAATACAGACAAACACATTGAGACAGTTAATCAAAATTATTACAACGTTTAACACAATGAATGCTGACAGTAAAAAGCAATTAACACAGTAAACACATTGAACTCAGACAGTTAAACACAATGATCACAGACTTAAACACATTAAATGCAGACAGTTAAACACATCGTCATAAACAATAGCTGGAACACTATTAAACCTATGAAATATCTATAGGCTTGCTACATGATTTTGCACTAAAAAAAAAATGTATGCCTAGATCATGATTTTTTTTATTTACAACTGTGTGTTTATAGATCTACTATGAACCATTTTCAATGTTCTTGCGTTTATGAAGCTAGTTATAGCTCTGGGTCAAGATAAAAGCTTCATTCAACACTCTCTGTAGTATGAGTCACTGTTTGAATTTTGGTCCTTGAGTGGACTTTCTAGTAAGCATTATTTGCGAGTACAAAGCCAAAGTCGGATCAATAGCACAGCCATAGATGAATAGGGTTAAAGGGTGAGTACGGCTTTGCGCCCCCCCCCCCCCAAGCCCCAGTGGCCTAAAATCCATTCAGCGGTTGCAAGCCAAATCTTGCAACCAAATCTCGCGCTATCCACTTGCTTTGTCTCTCAAGTAGGAATGATGATTGGAAATCAGCGGAAGAGAGACATTTCGTGTTGCCTGAATCAGCCAGAAACCAGTAACTTAGTAGAGTTTAAAAGTTTCTAATTGACACCCGTGTCTAGGACTCAATGAAGGCAGGATACCTTTTTTTTTTAAGGAACGTCTTTAATTTTAAGCTTACAATTTGTTTCCAAACGTATCTAGCCTCCACTCCATTGGAAAGACAAGAGAACTTGCTCAATACGTCTTATAGTATAATTGGAGTCAAATATGTGTTAGATAGTTAATGTACATGGCAGTATTATATAAGATATATCCTATACGTCACTCTTCATACTAAACATTTGTCAAGCTCACCACTACAACAAGCTGTATTGCTTTACATTTATTCTAGTAATCAGTGGAAGCTTGCTGTAAAGCTAAAAAAAAAAATGCTCCTAAAACCATGAATAGCTAGACTACGCAATCAAAAGCATTTAGAGTATTCTGGAATCTATTTGGCGAAGGTGGTTTCTAAAAAGAGGATGGTTGGAGTATTGAACTAGCCAATACCAATCTTGTCAATGTTTATGGACATTTTGTGATATGTTTACTTGGTGGTCTACTTGTATGGGGGGGGGGGGGGCAAGTGTTAACATTGTGTTACTTATGTGGACGAAGATCTTGTGATTGTTTATCATTTTCATTTCCCTGTTGGTCACTATATGTCCTGAATACATTTTCTTACCAGCGGTACATGCTTTAAACTGGACGCACTTTGAATTTTCTCACTGTCTAGTTTGAAGTTACCAAATGTAAACATTCTTATTGCGTTGTATGGCCTTCTGTATACACCAATCGCTATCGCAGTAATCAAATCACGTGAGCAAACACAATTTACATAATTATAGTGTGCGTGTCTACCAAAGCAGAATGACGGAAACGACTGAAGGTAAAAATCAAGTGTTTTTTTTTCCCCTCATTGGCTGTTCTGTTTATTGTGTGTACGTTCCAGGTAGGAGCCCCCATTACATTTCCTGTGGTGAAACAAGAGCACGTTGCATTCACAGCGTGCAATCATCCTGATTATGTCTGTCCAAGTTGTTCGCCACACACAAGAGAAGGGGGTGGGGTGTGTTCATTTCAATCTAAGTAAATAGAAATAGATAGGTTTCAGATCAGCGGTGTGCTTTCTAAAAGAGTGCGTGTTTGTATACTACGGCGCCGTGTGAACTAGACTTTGTATGAAGAGTAAATGCACTGGAGTTCGATGAATTATGTGGGAATCTCGTCTGCAACAAG